>KN716645.1:56740-68908 GCA_000816705.1 Dictyocaulus viviparus
TTTTTGTGATAGGAGTTTCTGTATTGTCAGGTCTTCTGAGTAACAAATATGATGCCCTCAGTCACTTCCACGACTTCCGTTTAAGTGGAATATATGACGCATTTAACAGACATAACTTCACAAAATAAGGATTGACATCGGTATCCAACTCGTCCCTATCTTAGTACATAAGCGTCGTTGTCGTATAGGATAAGGTGGGTAAATTTTAGCGATGATCAATTTCTATGAGAGGATGAGTTTATCATTCATTCATAGTTTCAATTTCACCATCTTCAAATTTTTCTTGCGCTTATTTACTGGCCACAAATAAGAGATGAGTTTGGTGTACCCAGATATGGACTCGAACCACCGTACGCATGACAGTGTGTCTACCATCGCTGCATGCACTCCTCCACTTCCTCTATTCTATATTCTGAACTTTTTTTCCTCTTTCATAAATTCACGTCATCATTCATATTACTCTCGTATTTTAGACATCGTTGGATAATGTTTCGAAGATTAATGATGGTTGGTTCGTTATTGTATTTAATGCGATGCGTAACGATGATCGTCACTCAGGTGCCCGTTGCTGATCCGAATTTCCTCTGTTCACCAAAATTTGTACGTTTCAATATTTTGTTTTGTCAATAACAACTCTTCTTTAGTGCAAACCACTTTGGAAAAAAGTCGTAGATAATTACGTGCTCTTATGAATGGATACTTTTTTGTTCGTTTTCTACTAATTGATTCATTGATCTATAATTAGGATTGTTGTTGTTGTTGTTGTTTATATTTTATGTTTATGTCAACATGTTTGGCTAATTCTTGATGATGCAGTTGTTTAGGAAAAGAAAAGAAAAGAACAACGGCATACTAAGAATTGTACTGCATTATTTTCTTGTGTAAATGTAGTAGATCATTATTGAATCACTTCACTCTTTAATATTATTAATACCTATAGTAATAATAATAATAATAACTATTATTATTATTAATAAAATTACTACTCACTCAATGATATCTTCAGGGTAAAAATGGTACATTTTGGGAGATAGTATTACGAGGACTGAAAATGGTTGCCGGTGTAGGACTGAACGTAAGCGGAAAGGATACACTCTGTGGAGATTACATCTATAGTGGACACACTATAGTACTTGTCGTCAGTGCCCTATTCATAGGAGAATGTGAGGGATTGGAAATTTTCCTAAATAAACCTCTTCAAGCTTCTTTTCTATAAAACTTTTCTATAGAATTCGATTAGTTCTTCACTTATTTCCATTGAAGAGGGAATATTATTAAGCGTTTCAAAAGTATTCTTAGTCTTAACAAGAATTATATAATTTGTGATGTTTTTTCTGCATTCACATAATGAGGAAAAAGCGTACCGTTTAAGACACTGCTTTGAGGTTTCACGTTTTGCGATCAACTCAGCATCATTGAGTATATGAATGAGGAATTTTTCAGATTCTCCACGACGATGGCGTCTTTTACATGTGTTTTTCTGGTTGGTCGCCTTAGTCGGTGTAATATTTCTAGTGATTTCACGTGGTCATTATACTCTTGACGTCATACTATCCTATTTTATTTGTACTCGAGTATTTTGGTCCTATCACACAATGGTTGCACATCCTGCATTACGAGTTAGTTAATAATGTTTACCGTCTTATTTAAAACCTCTTTTGAGGTCGATTATTATAATATCAGTTATTGATAAACAGATATTCCTATTCTGCACCTATTCTGATAAGAAATCGAAATAAGAACTAAGGGCTTTTTAAAAAGAGTTATGAATCACTGCTTTCAGTTGTCGACTCATAATCATCATCGAAAAGAGTTTTGGTTTCCGTTGTTCAACTACATGGAATGTAATGTATTGAAACCAGTACCTAGACGTTTTGATTGTCCACTGCCTACAAATCGTCTACGTTCTGTTTTTCGGCGACGGGTTGCGAACGCGCGTATCGAATAGTCAGTCAGATAGACACATCATAACTCGTCCTTTGGACGAGATATTTCACAGATAATTTTCCTATGTCATTTTATATTGCCATTATGAAACAAACCGGTGTTATTGTTAGTACGTTTAGACGCTATGTTTATTAACTAGAAACAGTAAAACTGTTTACAATTTCTTATTTACTTCTCACCAAAGCCTAAGCCCAAAAAATATGTGCCCATTTTAGTACAGTTCATATCGTTCAAATTAACTTTATTAGTTATTAATTTCCTAGAAATAATATATATTCTTTGATCTTTTCATAGATTATAAATCAATAACGTAACAGAAATATAACTAATATCATCGATCGTATTTAGAAATCCTTTCAATTAAAACATCAGAAGAGAATTTAAAACGAATAGAATTTAGCGTTTTTTTTTAAGAATTGTATGCATTTATTTTATTCCCTGTCATAACTATATAGGGACTTGTTATAACTATTAACTTCGATTTCCTCAAATCATTTTACGGGCTCATTTGTATTTATATTAATTCATACATTAGATTTGTACACATCATCCTCATTTTGAGTCTAATACTAGTTTTGAGTAAGTCGTGTGTTTTCCTTGTCGTTTTGAAAACGCTTACGATAACGTGAGAACAAAGTCTGTTTCAGATCTTTTTCTGGCTTACTCGATGTGATTTGACTCATCCAAGTATGCTTTATATATTTCATTGTATATGCATGTTTGTACATTTCTCTTAATCTACTTAAAAACTTTCATCTACGGCTGTTCCATGTTATGAAATGAGACTTGAAATTGCCTTATTCATAACTTTATCATATCGTTTCAAATTGTTTTCTTAATGTTTTTTCCTCTTTTTTTTTTACTATGAAGACTCAACAGTACATTTTAAACGACACAATTGTTCAAGCTGAGAAACAGGAAACAGTAATAAAATGCTCATCCACATCTCATGACGGTCATCATGGATTAATTCCAAATCACTTTATCCCTTCACGTGACATCTTTTTTTGCCCCACTGATACAGCTGATGCCCACTCTTATTGATTGCGACAAATACTATATCAGATAACAAGGCCTGCATTTTAAGACTGTTTAGGAAGATAAAGTCATAAAGAGCGAGTCACTTCATGAGACTGTGATCTTAGCGCAAAATTATAAACCCCGCAACTCGTATGCGTACCCCAGAGGCAAGGTAACAACATGCAAACTGCTAAGGAAAACTTCTAGTTGGTTCATATTGTTAGCAAAACGAATCAAAAGTACTAAAAAAAACTGTTCTAGTTTTAGGTTTTCAATTCATGTGGCACTTGGGCAATTTGAAATCTGTAGAACCATTACTGCATAATACAAAGTTCGTCGATAGCAATGCAGACCAATCTTGATATTACTGATATGTAAATGGTACTTCCCGTAAATATTGTTGCTACAAAATAGGTGACAAATTTTTATTCTTTAAAACACATGAGGAATAGTATGGAAGGTTTTTTACTCCAACAAAGTTCTGTACAAAAAGACATGAAATATCATCTTAAAGACGTTCCAAAGCACAGATAAATATTCCCAATATAATCCTGAAGTCCACTAAGTGGAAAGAAATTGAGCAAGACCATTACGAAATAATAAAATAAAGATTCAGATGCCTTATTCTAGTCTAAGACATACAAATGAGCCAAAATATTACAACTGAACAAAAATATGACGTAGAAGAATGATCTCCGAAATAAAATAGAAAAGGTAAACTTGAACAATTAGTGAACATCTACGCATAGTCGACGTCACTGTACTCAGCAATCTCATCTTTGAGTCGTTCACAATTTTCTCTCAGCTGCTGCAGTCGTTCAACCATTTCTTTACGAGGCTGTACATGATCCTTTATTTCTAGAAACTTTGCTAGAGTAACACCCTTTGACTGCAGAACTGACTGTATAGACTCCTTCTTCTTAGTCAGTAGTTCTAACTAAACAGAACTCTATCATACATTATTGCACACCGATTGTTCATAAATGAAAACTGCACTATTGTCAGATAAACATGTTGTATTTCGGGAAAAAATACGGTAAATTTTCAGGTCACGTTAATAAATCCGTGAGCCGTACTAGGTCCTTGTATAGTTGTACATACTGAGTCACAGTAATAACCAGTTACACTACAGATGACTTTTAAATATTCAAAACCTGTCGAACCTGTAAATATGGTTTCAACTACATTTTACGGTGAAGAACGTAACACATCACTGTCAACATATCTAGAACGATTATCAACTTGCCCAAATTCGACTAAATAGTCGTGCAATAATTCGGATAATGAGTAATAATTGGATATGAGGATTTTGCTGAGTTTTCGGAATTGCACTCCTCTGAGAACTATAAAGTTGTGTCATTCATTTTTGTAAAAAATATAACGCTATTTTAGCCAACTTCTACCATCGTAGAACGCATTACGTTTATTATGTAAGCAGAAAGTCTAACACATACTCTCTATTGTTCAAATGTATCTGCAGATTAAGAGACACAACAACATTATAACTCAAGCAAAACGTTTTAAGCTACAGTCTAATTACCGTTCGAAAAATGTAGGAATGCCTAAAGGTGTTACATGCTGAGGTTGTGCTATATTATTTAAAGCAAATGAATCAAATCACATGGTAATCCTGTCAACAGAGTTAGGAGTGCCTAGGAGATGTCTTGTACATCTCTACTATAAATCAGCAGCTTTAAAAACATATACACAATAAATGCAACGATAACAATACCTTAGTTTCTAAAGGAAAAAAAACCGACAAAGTGCTTAAATTCCACAAAAAAAAATTCCTTATCACTAAAAATTTGTAAAACATTGTACAAAATATCTACATACCTTCTCAGATAGTTCCTGCGCTATTTTAAGTTTTTCCTCATCAATCATTGCTACAAATAAATCCTTTAGATTACGCCAGTAATTACGTAAATTGAGGTGCACCTGAGAGTGAAAGTATTTTTTCCTCGTAATCCTGCTTGATGGCTAGGGCATCTTCACAACTCTGTTCCTCTTTTAGAACTCTGTGGATCAAATCCTGGAGTGTTTCACCTCAAGAATAATTCTATTATCTTATTGAAAACCTAAAATCATGCACAACGTAAATATACTGAAGTTCCTAAAGTTGAGCCTCTTGCTCTGCACTCAAGAAAAAATATGCTATTTTTCTGATGATTTAAAACAAATAATGTTAGAAACAAAATTAAAGGGATTGCAAATAAAAGCACGAAGTATTGTCCCGGAAAACATGATCTCAACCCAATCGACCACTTGCTTTCTACCATTGCTAATTGGAACGTAGATGACCATCTACGTACAGTAAATAATATTTGACCAAAAAAGTTTTAAAACAAGGAGCGGCTAAATTACTTACAATATTGATCACTAGGTGTCGTGTCGCCATTAGGACGTAATTCCAACTCTTTCAACATGATTTCTACTGAGCGTGCACATAATGCCGAGCTGATTAGATCAGCGTCCATTATCTTTAGCAAAACGAATACCAACTAATAATAGAAACAGTGAATTTAAAACATTTTTATTTAAACCATTTATTCCCTCCATAAACGCATTGCAGCCGCGTGCGTCAAACGTCATGTTGCAGAGCACGGAAACTTTCGAAACCAATGAATGAGCCGGCCATCTTTTAAATGGGCTGGTTGTCTTTGCATTGATTTGAATTTAGTTGACAAATATTTGTACTCTATAGCAGCTATTTGTGACTTTAATGGTATTTTTTTTCGAATTTTTATTCGTACATTCTATAACTTCAGATGGAATATCGAATAATAAAACACCAGCCACTGATAATTCTGTGTAAAGGAAGTAGTAGTGGAAAATAAGATGAGATAAGCTTTATCATTAATCATTCATTTTGAAATGTACTCACGCTTTTGTTTGAAAGGCAATATTGTGTAGGTGGTTGAACGTGTTTCTGTTGTATAAACATTGAGATGGGCACTCTTTATTATGTTTTTGTTGTTTATATTTCCAGATTTCTTTGATACCGATTTACCGATTCTTTAAAGGTATGCAGAGCTCTGGTTTAATCCCTTTTTCCTGCTCGTTATCTCTCTCTTTATCCTTTCCTCGTTTCTGTATTTTACAGCAGGAATGTGTAGTGAATTATTATCTACTATTGATCTTTTGTATTATCATTTCAAAAAACAAGCATGAAAGGAAAAAGAAGAAATGTTCAATTGAAAACGATACCTTAACTACTTGATAGTAGTTGTTTCCTTAAGGTTACAGTGTTGCACCTCGTACAGTAGTACGCATAGGCTGCAAGTCAGCTATCTAATCTGTCTGTGAGCACAGAAATTCTTAAAATCATAAATCGATTCGAACTATGGTCAGTTAGAGTATTTCAAGATCAGCTCTGTGCTAACATCGACATTGTTTTATTAATTGCTTTGTTGCTTTCCTCAATTCCGCTAGTAAATTGAACCTAAAGTGTTCTGAGGAGGGCGATATCGCGAAAACGTTAGCCATTATTGAATAAATTTCATACATCAACATCGTGCAGCTACTGAAAAAGAAAAAAAGCGAGAATAATCTAACCAGTTAGCTTGGAGTAAAACAATTTAGGACGGAGGATCTTCAGGTACTCTATGGTTTTATGTAAAATTTTACTGATGGTAAATTTTGTGTACATGTTTTATAATTCTGTTGAGTTTTTCTTTACATAATTAATACTTGGCGAAGTAATGCAGATAGATGAAATGAAGTACAGTAGTCAACAACTGTTAGTTTTATTGGTCAGATTATCAGTATGCATCTTAAAAGGAACAACGTAACGTAAGTACTGGATAAGAAGTAATCAGTCTTATAGCCTCCATATATTCTAACACATTTACTAAGCATATATTGAAATAGATGTTGAAATAAAACCTTTTTGAATCTCCATCACTTATGTGAAGGCATTTTTTGCTAACTCAGAATCGGTAAGATACAGTATTGTTTATTACAGTCAGGTAGTTATGATAACAGTTTAGTGTGTCTTAGTTCGCAAACATAGGTGGTGAACTTTATCGTATATTTCCACACTTTCTGTCAATAAAGCTATAGAGCTGGGGTGCACACCAAGCAGTGCTCAGAATAGCTCTGTAGAATCGGTAAGTTTCAACATATTACATTATTTAATTATGTTTGTATGCAGAGCCGATGCTAGTAGTGCCATATTTTTTGAGTTGAAGATCTGTGGATCAAAATCTTCTTGCTCAAGAAATGCTTTAAGAAATCTGTGTCTGCATATAGTATTTGTGTTTCTTATCGAAAGTCAAACTTGCCTAAGATGTGTTTGGCTAATTTGTCAAGTTGGTTGTCCTTTTCTTTGGAACTGAGTGGGTTACTTATAAGATTTCCAATGACATTATTAGGTTGGTGTGAAAATAACTGGAACAATTTAGATAACAATCATTTTTGCACCGATTTAATTTAATGTTCTCAATCTTCAGAGTATTACATGCTATAATACTTATGTTCTTTCGGAACTTCTCAAGTTTGCTTTCTCATTTAATTGTTTGTTCTCCGAGTGATATTATATTTTCTTCATTTCCTTCGAAAATTTATTTGAAGACCGTCGATTCTTTGTGTTATACTGACTATTTTAGTATTACACATTTTTTACAAAGGCTGTTCTTTTTTAGATGGGGCGATTTATTAAGAACCCTTATATCGGAAGGGAAGCTAGTGGAGCTGAACAAGTTACCAAGGAGTGGCTGAAAAAAGCAATCTTTACAGTCGCAGAACGGATTATCAATAGGGAAATAGGTGACGATGAGATCGATGATGGTAAGTGGCTACAATAACGCTTGGATTTGTTTCTTGTTCAAAATATCCACTATTATTTTTATAATATTGTCTCAAGTTTTTAATCTATTCGGAGATAGTATAATGAACCAGAAAGTCAAAGTGTCGACTAGATAGCGTTATTAGGGGATTTAAATGTAATGCTGATAATTTGAGAGTCTTTAGTGCAATACTAGTCTTTCTCCAGTGGGACCCTACACTGGTCTTTCTGGAATAGCGTTTGCTCTACAAAAAGCGGCGCCTATTATTGGATCGGATGCATTATCTTCAGCCGAGCAATTATGGAAATATTGTGCTCAAGCGTCGCGAAGTATGTCATCTCTATTCACAACAAATATTTTTTGAAATTCTTACTAGCTTAGCATGGCTTAACTATTATTTTATTTTCGTGAATGGTGTTGAGTCTTTGTATCTGAGACGTATTATTTTTAATTTAGGCTACTGAAAACTCTTCCCAATTTGATTTTATTTTCTCTAAGGATCTTCTTCGAAACAAGCACGTTTCCTCTGTGGTGATCTGGGGGCATTTGTAACACAAGTAAGCAAACCTGAATTGAGAAAAGAACTTATTACGAAGATTGAGGAACTTGGGGATGTTATTTCTCGGGTAGGTAACATAAATTATAGTTGATTTAATAGTGCAGAATCTTCGGTACGTGCTATGTACAAGTTTTGTGACGCAAATTAGAGTGAGGGAATCTGAAGTTCTATAACGATTTGAAATTATTTGCTATTTTAAATGGACCGCTAGTGGCGTCTACTTTGAAAACTTTCCTAGAAGTTACGTTATTGCAATGCTTCAGGGGGACTATCCAAGTGATGAAATTTTGGTCGGACGTGCGGGATATCTCAGTGGTGTCTTGTGGATTAGGTTGCTTAATTCAGTTATTTGCTAATAAGAGAAGCGGTAATCGATTTTCCTGCATAAATTGCACTGTATTTGTTATATCTTTGAAGGTTAACTGTCGACTCGTCGCTAGTATCAGCCGCCTGCGTTCAGAAAGTATTGTCAGCTATGATTGCTTCAGGCAAAACGTTTGTTTGAAATTTCACTGTATTTATAATTAATCATTTATATATTAGCACTAGATTGCCTTAGTATATCGTGGTAATCAAGAGAGTATAATTGTAATTTGAATAGACATTTAGATGAATAAGACTTGTTCTTCTTTTGGTCTATCTCATGGTCTATTTTACTGCTTTGTTGTTATGTGTAATAGCACCTTTTATGTTAAGGTATTCCAAACAGCGGGGATCACCTTGTCCATTAATGTATCAGTATCATGGGACAGAGTACCTTGGTGCTGCTCATGGACTTGCTGGGATTCTTCAGATGGCTTTGGGGTATGCGTGTTCCAGTTTCTTACCCTTTAAAGCTGTCAGTGCCACATGCTAAGCAAATATTTTTATGTTAGTCAAATAGGTCTGTATTACAAGGTTGTTTTCATTACTGTCGTAATTAACATGAGATTTTAATGACGACCTATTAAAGAGGAGATTACTTTTAGCTTTTGCGATGTTCTATCGGAATCTGAGGAACGTGCTGTCAAGGAATCTGCTGATTGGTTAATTTCTACTCAAGATGATGAGGGCAATTTCGCAAGTAGTATCAAATGGATTGGAAGGTATTGAATTTGAAATGGTTGTTTTCACGTGATTATAATTCAATCTCTTCTTTCTGCGTATAAATTTTCTTGTCTTTAAGTGTTCTTCATTAGGTCGTGTATTACTTTATCACTCATGCATTAAGTTCGTCCTGTTTTAGAGAACGTGGCGACGACCAGTTGATACACTGGTGTCATGGTGCTCCTGGTGTCATACTTCTTTGTTTAACGTTATGGAAGCGTTATGGCGATCAAAAATATTTAAAGGTTAACTCTGTCATAAGTTCTGTATTAAATCATATCATATTTCAAATAAAATACGTTAGCCTTCATATTTCCAAAAAAATATCAAGGTGATTTCGAAAAAAATACATTACTTTAGATTAGGCCTCACGTGCATTTTAGGCGGCACTGCGTTGTGGTGAATTAATATGGAATAAAGGGGTTTTAAAAAAAGGACCTGGAATATGTCATGGAGTTGGAGGAAATGGTGAGAGTTACGGCGGCTCGGAACTTGCAATTTTTAAAAAATGTGTGTATTGTAGGTTACGCTCTTTTGATGCTTTATCGTGCTACCGGTACGGAGGAATGGCTTTTGCGAGCACGTTGTTTTGGTCTGCTCCTTCTAGACAAAAATATAACAGCCGCACAAAGGACGCCAGACTCGCCATTCAGTCTTTTTGAAGGTCTCTCTGGTGCTCTTTGTTTCCTGATTGATTTGATGCCAGAAAATATTGAAAAGGCACAATTCCCGCTTTATCCAGTTCCGTTCTGATCTTTATATGATAATTTTTATGTCAACAGACATTTAATAAATCCATTATGACCAGGGTTACCCTCTTTTGGTCTGCCAGCTTTCACCTAATGGTGTATTCACCTATTTTACCTTCACCCAATTCTTTCCGTCTATAAGGTAGTATAGCAAAACTTTTCTATCGTTTTTCGAGATGTGTGTTATCATAACTATATTAATAAAGCATTCAAGAGATGTGTGGAATCAATACATATTTATCCATCTGGGTCAGTTTCTCAATATTCATGAATTATATTCAGCAATCTTCCAACAGCAGATTGATGAATGCTCGAGGAATCCTTCGATTACTCCTTTTTCTTCGAATGATGTGATGACGTTTAGTGGAGACTCGATCTAGGTTTTCATTGACAAGACCTATGCATCACCAAAACGATCAGTACTTTAATATATTTAATAGGAATATCGCACATATATGGTTAGATGATACCACGACTTTTGGATCTTTTCGCATAGATGTTGAAGTTGGTATATGCATTTTTTTACTCCGTTTGACGTCAGTACTTTCCATTGCAATGGCGCTGTGGAACAGTAGCCAGTGTTACCGCAGCAGTGAATTCACTAACTACATGTAAACGCATATGAGAGGAAACCTATCACCATCCTCCACCGTCCTGATGAAATAAAGTCACATTCCTTCGACCCATAAAGGCAAGATGACCAGTTGGGATCTGCACTTCGTTTGAAGTCGAGTCATCCAAGCACCGAAATGGTTTAGTTCTGCATAGAAGGTCCTTCCACAATCTAGTTCTAAGATTTTAAAAGCTCCTACTGTTTTTAAGGAGTTAGTAGAATGAAGTCTTTTTACATCGTGTGAGACGGATAATTAGAATAGTCATGCGAGATCCCCATAGATATTATATCTCATCAGATTCTCATCCACTTTTAGGTTTTTCGTGTTATCGCTACAGTTCTTGCTACATGAACCGATGTACGATTATGAGTTTGTTAGACATAAATTCATAAGAATTAAGACTTGTTTCCACGCAGCTTAATGAAATGTAATTTATAGTTCTATCAGATTTCATCAGCTCACAAACATTCAAATTGACAAAGTCTCTCATCTTAACAAACTCAATATTGTCACTCAATATTGTCACCTATCTAATTACTAAGCAATTATTTGTATGTGAAATGGCAACATTTTCTTGCAGAGTGATTTCCTTATTTCAACCTCTTTAAAGAGATTCTGTTGAACCTACTAACATTAGTGAGGAGTAATAAAGTAGCACTATTGAGAGTATTTTCAATTGTAACTCACTTTGGACACTGAAAAATCACATCACTAAATGCGTCATGCGTCAATGCAAATGTATTTATCTATATTCAACGTAAATCCATTTACTAAAATTCATGTACTTTTCAGCTGTATAATTTATGTCGAAAAAGCCTTCAAAATTGAAATGATACTAGAAATAAACTTCATACAATCTTTATAAATCGAACATATTAAAACTACAGAGAAGAGTGAGGACTAAGATGTAAAATGGGCAATAATGTGACTAGCATTTTTTACCTTCGCATAAACGTCTTCAAGTCCATTGGTCGTTGTTGTACTAAATGAACTGCACAAGGCATTATTATGCTCTATTCTGAAGAAGTTAAAGTATTTCGAGTGATCAAAGATTACAGGTACTGCATCAAATATTTACAGCGAGAAGTTACGCTTAAGAGCAATGAAATTATGCTGAAAGCACCTTCTTAGCACATAGTATTACCATTTATTCGGAAAATAAGGATTACTTCTAATAAGATTAACAATTAATCCTCAATAAGGCAAAACATGATGAGTTCTGCCATCAACGAAATGGTATGTGGTGATTTAAAAGTGGCCCTATGCAGAAGATTCCTTCGAAACTATCGTATACTGAAATTCGGTTATTCTTCTAACTTTATTTCATGAATGTATTCGACTGAAAAATTTCTATAATGTAATTCGAAATTCAACATTGCATGCTACTCTTGCAATAATTAAATTTA
>KN716645.1:75678-87306 GCA_000816705.1 Dictyocaulus viviparus
CTCAGTTGTTGCAAAATTGATAATATTACATTACCCGCAAGAAACACATTGCGACCTAGGTGATAAAGGATATCTTTAATTTCAAAAAGAGTAGACGAAGAAAAAATAACAATATACGATAACAAGAGAGAGAGAGAGAGAGTAACAATTTATGGATAATAGAATTAGAAAGACAAAAAGAATTTTGTGTGAATCAAAGAGTGTAGAGAGTTCTCTGACATCTCTACTTTATCACTCAAATCACGTGCAAAGTAAAAACATATTAATTATTATATTAATTTGTGGTTTATGAGTCATCGTATCGAAAGTTAGAAATGGTGGAGGCAAGTGAAAGTGCAAATGTCCTCTGATCCATAAAAGGTCATAATTTCGATATATTCCTAGAAATGATCATGAAAGGTCATTATTTCGAAATGATCATAATATGTCATAACTTCGATATAATTCTGTAAATGAACTTAGTCAACGAACGGAAAAAGGACATTATTTCTTCATACCGAAGTCTCCGCCTCCTTCGTATATAAGCAGGTACGGTAAACATCTCCTCCATACTCTCACTCATGACTCAACCCAATCTTCTTCCACCTTTGCCATTAAACTGGTTATCGTTATATCATTATATTATAAATCTCGTAGAATTGTTAGTGTTAATTCTATTGTGTTCATTCTTGATTTATCGCTGTTGTAATCGCGATGTAATATTTTTGTGTTTTGTTTGAATAAAGGTTTAATTACCCAAGTTTGAGGTTCCATTACCCCAGTTCGAGGCGAGCAGTACAAAAAGACCCGCGTGGCAAACTACTTACGGCGAGCGTTGAGATATTTACTGTTATTGACACCACTACGATCGGCGCATCGGCCACTACACAACTTCTAGTGCATTGGCCAAGCGTCCACTACATTTTTGGTGTATTGGCCAAACGATTGCGGTACAAACGATCACGACAACCTCACAAGTGAAAAAGGAAAAAAGAAAGCTGACATAGCATGAGAACATGTCGTTTACAATGGGAACGTTTTTAACAAAATCCTTTGTATACAGATCACACTTCTGCGGCAACCAAAAAAATTGTTTTTGAGCGGAAGTATATTCAAAACTATCGTCAGATTTGTGTTTCTTGACCGTGTTTTGCAGACATTTCACGAAGATGATCTTATTGCGCTCAACACCAACACTAGATGAGGCATCAACTTGTAGAATAAGTAGGATTTCAAGAAAGACTTTCCTGGATAGACTACATCAAAACGAGGTTATAGCAGTCTGTCGTAATAATCATCTGCCATTTGTTTTACATTCGCTGAATACGAAAAAGCATTCGACGGCGTCGAAACAAACGCTGTGATTTCAGCGCTAATGTATCAAGGATAGTAAGTATCCTATGTGGATGTAATTTTTATAACCACACTATATCGCAACTGAAGAATAAATATTTTGAAATGATAGTCTTTTCTCAGATTACCGAGTGAAATGTGCTATTTTCACTCTTTTCTGATAGAATTCTCAATGGAGAACATGAGGTTGAGAGCTATTGATTTGTGGAATATGAGTTCTTTATTGGTGTGAACTATTTAAATACAATGTGAAAAATGGAAAGAAAATGCCCACAATAACACGTACAGCTCTTTATTTAAGTATCGACGTCAGAATTTACATAAGAAATGTACAGCACAATGTTTTAAATAGGAATAACTGTAACGTTAGAAATTATGACAAATCACTAGTGAATCTACAATTATAACCGAATCATTATATCACAACATTTAACCTGCTATAATAGCTAAATAACAACAACAACAAATCTCATAAAATTATTAGTATACTAGGAAAACAGTGTTTCCATCAATTATTGTATTCTCAATCAATCGATACCCGTTAGATACAGTCGTGTGCTGGTGCAATGTTTGGAAAGATTGCGACTATTGATCGATTATTGTTAGTTGATTGTTGTTAATAGACAGAATTCTTACCGAATACAACTCTATATCACAGAATAACATCAAAAAGTTTTTGTTAGTGTGGTACTTATAGTCTATAGTAATAATAAAATATTTCCATGCCTGAAAAAAAATTTATAATAGACTGGTGTAGAAGTGGTTGTGGTTACTGCGTTTACACAAACCGCAATTATTTTTGCACCAAAGTAATGCGAACAACATCACATATGAGTGTGGTACGTTGGAAGTACTAGTGTGTTAGTAAGATTTTCCGCCGTGATGAGAATAGAGCAAAGATTAGTGCTTCAGATAATGTTTAGAATAGACATCCGCTTGAGTTCTATAAGAGAGGTAAGTATTCCAAAAAAACGCCACTAACTGTACTATAATTACACGCATATTTAATGGCATTAAATAAAAGTTGATAAGCTGAACAATAGGCCAAACCTGAAAAACATAGCAAACTATTGGTATGAATATAAGCTGGAGAAAAACATGTTGGATGAAACAGTGAAATAGATTGGAGAACGTTCACATTACTTCCATTAAGCATTAAAAATTCACCTTCAAACTATTCAAATATATCGTGCTCCAATCTCTTTTCATCCGATTATAAGATTCACGAACCCCAATACCTTCTAACATTCGTAAAAAAAACAAAATCAAACCGTTGAACGGTGGAGCGAAGAAAATCTGAAAATTGCTTTCTCACATATATAGATAGAAATGTGATGACATAGAAGAGAACTCGTTAAATTCAATTAGGATTCGAGTAAGAAACACTTCCAAAGAAGATTCGGAGAAAATGCTATAACTTCAGAGTAAATAGTAAATAACCTGGTCAACTGACAAGCGTTTGAGAGGTACAATTTTTGGATTTCCTTTCACTTTTTCTAGTATCCTGAACCAAACATTAAGAGAAGGAGCCTGTAACAAAAAATGTAAGATGTATAACGTATACATTAATCAGTTTAGGAAAACCAAATTAGGGTTTTAATCAATATATCGTTCTACTTTGATTAGCAAGACTTTTTTGCTCTCGTGTTGCTTGTTAGATTACTGAACTACTAAACTAAATGGTCTACAAGTTAAAAGAAGTACATTATTCAAATATATAGTCTACCGACAGGTTCTTTCGATTTCAGGAATAAGAAAAATACAAATTTTTATTGTCGTCAATAAATACCTTTACTAAATAATGTAGTTGCTATTATTATTGACGGCAATAACTACATCCCATTCTTAGAAAAATGTTTCAGCTTTGATGCGAAAAGTTTAACCAGTGCTCGTTTGATATTTTTTCAAAAATTCTCCCCTATTAAAAAGTAGTGATAGCCGGAAGGTGCTAAGTCTGGGAAAAATCGTAAATGCAATTTTTTGAAGAGCCCTTAAAGCAGCATATGGCTTGGCATCACGAAGCAATACAATGTCTTTTCCTGTTGAATATCGTCGCCCTCTTTTTTTGGAATTCTGCTTTGAATTATCCATTTACTGACAATATTTCTCCAAACTAAGGTTTATTTTCGGTTTTAAAAGCTCGTAATGCATTAGTCATCAAATGTTCCAACATTTATATAACATTCTCTCATTCAATGTGGAATTTGCCTTAGTAGAAGAAAGACTGCGATTTCCAGCTTCACAGCATGCCCATTTTCTTTTACTTTTTTCTTTCATCTCCCGTTTCCTTCCACAATTTCATACCCAATTATCATGCTGAATTAAGCCTTTGTACCTACCATTAACAATGTAAGAATTACTCTAGCTTTTCAGTATAAACGCGACTACGAATACAACGTAACAAAGAACAAAATTTTGTTGATTAAATAAAGTGCAATTTAAAAGACCTACAATGAAACATGATGCTAATATTATAAATCGTCCAGTTCTATACTTATCGTAGGTTTCAATGTTATGCTTTTCAAACGCTATTTGACTGAAAGCATCACCACAACCAGAGATCACACCTGAAAAATCATTGATGTAAAATAGTCTGTTTAAAACAAAGAATTATGGATAACTTTCTCCTAGAGATATTATACTAAATATTACTATCTTGCTTAAAAGATTACGGTGTTCATCATAAAGAAATGTAAACAATGGCTCAATAAAAAAGTGACTGGACACCATTCTTATTCGTAAAGATCAAGAACTTACCAGAAGCGATCACGTGTGTCAGAAACGGTCGCCTCTTCAGAGATTCTTGAAACATTCTAAGCAACATGCTTGTACTGAAAAATTTATGCATAGTAGGTTGCTTTTAATATAAAAATAATGTCATATAAGCAAACGCGTGTAACAAAAGCAATTTTGTATGAAAAATTTAGAACAGATTACATATGTACGTTACAAAATGAACAAAGAAATAACATTCGATCATATTTGGCAACAGCAGGATCATTGTTTTCATTCACTCAGAATAGAACGATAGAAACGATGTTCTCCACTGTTATTGAAATTGGAGTTGAACGGCAATCACTATAGGAAAACGTTAGATAGAAATTTGTGTCCAAACAGAAAAACAGCGAAATCCATTTGTTTAATCTCGTACTTACAAAATGTAGACTACCAATTGCGAAACGTGATCGATAAACTCTTAGATGTTAGAGTAAATACGGATGAATATTAAGTGCATTAAGATGAATATAACTTATGCATGAGAAAAGAAATCACTGACACAAACCATAACCTCATAAATTGATGTTCCGAGCAATTTCATTCATCCAAAACTTATGAACTGACAAGACTGAACTACTACAATATTATAATATGCTTTACATATATTTCTAGAAAATCGATTACTCTATTCAGCGCTACCACATGCATGAAAAGTTAAGTCATAGAAAACCTTACATTGCAAGGCTACTTGCAAGCTAATACAGTTTATCATCCTAACACAATTTTGTATGAAAAACTTTGTATTCTACTTTATTACTTGATCCCTTGGTGCAACCAAAATTCCAAGCGTCGAGAAAGTTTCAGACTGATCTACATCACTACATCTCCAATTTAAACGCACTTTAATGTTGTCTTTTCTTAAAACTAACATTAGCTAAGACATTCACATACTGGTTTACAATGAATAAATTAGAAGTATAGCTACTTGGTTACTTGGATGGCCATGTTTACGTGTAGTGCGGGCCCCAGTAATCTTTCATTCACTTCTTCCTCTCACGACTGTCGAATAAAGTGATCGTCTTCTAAGTATACGGTAACACTGGAGCGTTTCAATTTATCCTGAAATCGTTGTTAACTATGAGTACAGCTTCTTGACGTTCACCCATCTTGCAGGTCGTTTCCCCAAGATGACGTTTGAGTAACAATGACCAGCAATATTCTGATGCGTAACCAGATTTATGGAGTCAAAAACTGAACACGTATTGAACTTATGGGGTTCTGCTTCTTCCACATAATTCGTCTATATCGTTCTCCATGTTCATTCATAGTCCAAGTTATAAGTAAGGTATAATTTTCCTAAATCGAAAACCATCAATCTTAATTTCACTTCCATCATGGTAGTGCACCCTAGCCACTGACAAAGTTTATTTACGCCACTATATTTTGCACTAACTTCAATAATGAAAAAATGCTACAGAAGCAAGTAGAAATTCATTGAAACTGTTTGGTGAGAAGGTACATCTGCTCACAGAAGATGCAGAAAATGATTCAATAAATTTGAAACAGGTGATTTTAACCTTTATGATACTTTAAAGTCAAATTTGACTCTCAATAGAAGAATGTTACGGACGTGTTATATGGTGGGACGTGCGAAGACCAACACATTATGAGCTTTGAAAACCAAAAGAAAAGCTCAGTGGAGAGAAGTACTGTCACGTGCTGGATAATTCGAAGACAGCAGTACACGAAAAGATGACCCCAATGTTCAATAGGGAAGACATTATGCTATATCACCATAATGCCAGTCCTTATGTGTTCTAGAACTGTTCAAAAGGAAGAAGACTGCTTGTTTTTACCTTTTACTCTAAATAAATCTCTTTGAAGAAAAACAAAAATTCAAAAAACAGCAATGAAGGAGATGTCAGACAAGAACTGACTCAATTTTCCACATCAAAAGATGAAATATTTTTAGAAATTGTATATACAAATCGCATTCAAGCTAGCATGAGCTCACTAATAATAGTAGGAATTATAAGTAAAATAGGATTTGGTGTTGACCAATCCCTTGTGGGGTGATGTGCCTACGTATTCGTGTTCAATGTCCAGTGTCTCTTCACCAAGTCAGTACTAGTTATCTTCTCAGATTTCTCTGGTACCAATCTGTCGATTCTAGAGGAATGGTGGGTGGGCTTGGTAGACCTGGAGTGCAGCCGCGAACTGATCCAAGCTTGCGCGTCACTGTGGCATCTTCACCATTTCGCCCCCATGGTAATTATACTATTTAATAAAGTTTATTGATAGTAAGAAGTACTTGTAATTTGTTCCATTTCAAAAACAAACATAACTTTACATTATGCCTTATATTTGCTGAAATAATAACTACAGTACTTGATGACTATTCAAAACCGACATTCTCAAATGGTCGAACTAGAAATGCAACCCATCCGGAATCGAACATACAACCCACAGTGTTATAAAACGATTATCAAATCATCGAGGAATAGCTGTTAGCTTTCCAACGAAACAACTTTAATCACCACATGCAGACTATTTCTTGCAGCAAATGATAAGTGATGTACTCAGATCTTATGGACAACATCTCTGATATCCTGAGATCTTATGGACAACATTTCAGTTACATACCTTATGGTGCTCTAATTTTCCGCTTTGTTGTTACATATGTTTACTGTGATATGTTATCATCCAATTTAAAGAAGAAAGTAATCATTAATTACTATATTTTATCTATCCACAAAGATTTTACCACCTCCCCGACCTTCTCATCTTAGCTGACGGCTGCTCGACAATCGAGCTTGTTCTGGGAATTATTACACATCTTGAACGTTTCATACTTCAACAAATGTCACCAAAGTATTGAAGACGGTTTTATACATGCAAATTTTATAAGTAGACAACAGATACGAGAATGTAACTAAGACGACCTCATAACTCAGATTTGTAAATAAATAATCTCTTAAGTACATCTTCGCATTGTAAACATTTCACTAGTACATGCACGGTACTACAACATGTCTACGATTTCATTTTAAATATTGATGTACTTTCGGTGCCAGTACTCTTTTTAGCTCAGTTGCTATCATGATTATATCAAAGCATGACAACCGCATACGTCAGAATTAAAAGATAATACTATAAGGCGAAAGAAAAAACATTTTATTAACAATATCTGCAACAACAATAAACAAACAACGTAGTTGTGATTAATCATAACACTTTAGTGCACCTATAAATGGACTTTAATCAACGTTCAACTTAGTTGAGTGCAGTGCAATTTCATGTTCATCTGGTCAGCGAAGAAAACTGCTTAATAACTGCATACTTGTAAATAATATACTCAGCTGATTCTTTATGTAGTAGGACATGTCATGTCAGTTTCATCATATTTTACCGTGTAGAAAATTTGACCAATACTTTCCAACACATTAGAGAGCATCACAATAGTTCTACATAAGTACTAATATCCTATATAATTGTTTTTCTTAACTAGTGCAACTACTAAACTGCCTTGAGTGGCACTTTGCTAGCGAGGCAACCAAAGGAAAAAAATTTCGTGAAATGAAAACAATCGCTTTGATATTTTGGATAAATTTATCCATAATTTTAAGTGGTACAAAAATTCCTACAGCAGAAATGACTATCTAAATAAGTGTGTGTCACAACATAAAATGTAGCGTCACTAAATTGCGAAATCGATCGATCGAGTTATTCCAAATCGAAGGATCAGAATTAAGAAACAGCGATGGCTATTCTACGTTGAGGAAGTAATTCATACAGTTGAGGAAAACACACTATAATTTGGTAATGATTTGAAATCATTTTGATGACTTCAACTTATATAATACTAGCGACGAAAAAAGATGAATTACAATTCGATCAGTATGGAATCAGCAGCAAACTGACTCTATAATCATACCCGAAAATTGAGTACTAACGCCCACGCGTTGTATCTATACTACTAATGAAATAATTCATTGATAGTATCGCAGTTTATGATATACTTCCAATAATTGCTCTTCAGCGCAACACTATGTAAATGATATGTATGTACTATACAAATAAGGATTAAAGCTAATCACTGCAAATACAAGTAATCGTGCAGCTTATATTATTATTACAATCTAGGAACTGAATACCAATCAACACAATCACAGAGAATCAGAACTGACGACCGCTTGCGTTTTAAATGATAAATATGTGTTCCAGAAAAACGCCACCACTTGTACTATTATGATGCGTAGATTCAAGGGTATTAAATAAAAATTGACCAATTGAACTGCTGGCCAGACCTAAAAAATTGTGGATAAATAATAAATACGAAGGAAAGAGTGTTTCGGAGTGAATAGAGAACATAATTCATCTAATCTTATAAATTTTACTACACCATACAGTACAAGAATAACATCGCAAATTCATATTATTGACTATTATGAGAAAACAAGAATAATTTACCTTCAAACTGCTTACGTATATGGTCCGCCAATCATTTTTCATTTTTCTATATGATTCATAGATTCCAATTCCTTCTAGCATCCTTAGGTTGAACAAAATGATAGCATTGAACGACGGAGAAAAAAGAATCTAGAAGCAAATTCTGGTTTATCGAAAGTGACAAGTTTTCATCCATTCTGAATGGAAAGGTCCTGAGAACATCGAAAATCGATTTTCAATTGCCAGTCATAGATTTGGCTTCGATGTAATTTTAAATATATAATTTGGAATATTAAATGATGAAATACCTGGTCTATTACTACACGCTTGAAGGGTACAATTTTGAGGTTACCCTTCACTCTTTCAAGCGTTCTGAACCAAATATTAAGAGACGGTGCCTATAAAACAACCAAATATAACAACAAATCCAACATGAAAAAACATTATGATTTAAGAAAACTCCAGAAATCTCAATACAGGCATTCTCATAACTAGCGCAAAAAATAAGAATCCTATTAAAAGATCAATTAAAAACACTAACAATTAAACACGATGCCAATATTACAAATCGACCAGTCCTAATAAAATCGTATGACTTAAGGTTTCGTTTCTCAAAAACCATTTGACTGAAGCTATCACCAGCGCCGGAAATTGCACCTGTAACAAAAAACAAGACCTTGACAACGTAAATGGGTTCCATCATCGAATTAGATTAGTCACAAACTTGTCTTTACAATTGGTATAAATGAACGCCTTCGTAAATTGATCGTATGCTTTCCTTACAGCATTGTTGAAAATAAGTTGTGCGCTCTATATTGTACAAAAAAATAGCTAATCGATTGCAGTATAAAACTAACCAGAGACAATGACATTCGTAAAAAGTGGCCGTCTTCTAAGAGAATTCTGGAACACTCTGATAAGCATGTTTGAGTCGTAAATTGATGAGGAATGTTATTAGAGAACAACGTCGACAGTAAAAGGATGAATACACAGCTAAAACGAAAAAAAAATTGTTGTGCAATTGATTAAAGAGGGACGATCAAACATATTCATAACAATAGTTATCAAAATTATAGCTTTTGAAAAACCTTAACCTTGAATTAAAGAGACAACATATAAATATTGACTAGCTTATGAAGGTGTCCGCTGCACGATTGCTAATTGTAAAAAATAGCACTTACTATGCTTATCAATACGAAATCTTTATATCCATACATAACAAATAAGATGCCACATGTGCAAATATAAATGGTAGCTCGTAGAAGGTTAGCAAACGGTATGTTCTGAAAAATTAGGCTGTATATCTTCTACGGCTAAAAGAGGTTTTTATGAACGATCTAGCAAGTCAGAAGAGACAAAGATGAAAAGAAAACAAATATATACATATTTGAAGAAAAAAGTACATCACAACATATTAAATAAACAAATAAATGTTAACAAAATTACAAAATAAGGCAGAAAAGATAGAAACCAAAAACAAGGTAACCATCAACAGTTATTGGAAAGTATACCACCAGTTATTGTAATAAGCAATCAAAAACATCATAGGTAAACAACCATACTTTTACACTGAAGAGCAAAGAAAGAAATGACAACCAATAATAGTCGACTCCTGCATACGAAATATCGATTAGATAAGATTCATTCAACAAATTTGAATGCCATATCAGCTTGTATAATAACTGTTCTTAATACGATAAAGACAAACAACATACTGCTCACATATACGCGTCGCTAATATAAAATTACATACTCTCAGAAATTTCGTCTGCTGCAAAAATCCGATGTGTAACTGCTGCAGTAATTTTTGCGTTGAAAAGTCCTCCAAGTGCACTTCGCATGAGGGCTTAGTGATTTTTGCTTGGTGCAGCAGTTTCTTGAGGCGCAGTGCTGGAGGTGCCACAGTGATACGCAGGCCCGTACAGGGATTAATCAACGTCAAAGCTTATCTTATAGCAGTTTTTTTACTTCTTACATTAATAGATACCGGGAGAATCATGAAAGAAATATGTGTTATACTAACTATGTTGTGTACATGTGTAAACTCTGTTACAATCATACTTTTTTCTTTTTAACGTAATTTAGTCTCTATGAAGAAACTCACATGTATTACCATTTGTTTCTGCACTTAAATATTTCAGAATTCGCTGCATGCCAAAAATATGCAAAGGAAAAGCATATGAAGAAGAAAATATAGTGGCGGTAATTATGTGGTATCTTGACGCCTTTATGTGCGTGCGTTATTAACCAACTTCATCTTGTCTATTAAATATTTAACTCACTCTATGATTATGAGGAGTCACTCTCTGGAACAATCATCTATGATTATGTTTCTGTTATAAAAAGTTTGGCGATCACCCTTATGTGTAGCTTATAGTCTGTTGGCCACGGATCTCCCTCGCTGAGGGATCTCAAGCCGGTTAGTCGCGAGGCTACGTGGCGCGACCCGAGGTGGCGGATAGGGGGTGAATCGCGGACCAAAAGCGACCATGTACTTGCCTTGAGACGCGGGTGGATTCATGGGATGGACTCCTTGATTCTGCTGTGCTGGTCGACTCATACCTTCTGTATGCACATAGTAACATTTATGTATGCGTACGTACTTGTGCTCATGTGTATATAGACGGTATCCTGCTTGTCGATTTGGCCAAAAGCCCGCAATAGAATAACTAGGAAGTACATGGGAGGCGGTTAGGTATCACCGCCAACAAATAAACTCCAGTCCACTCATCGGGATAGACTGGCAAGCTGCCCATGAGTAAACCAAACTTTTTAGCCCCCGCTGAACGGCTCTGCAAGCCAGCCGTGGGAACAATCGCAAAACACAGTAAAAAAAACGGGCCTCATTCTCCTGACCCCGAAAGAGCCCCCGGTACGGCAGCGTCGGGTAGGACGAGTACGGACAGGCTGCTAAAATCTCAGGGCCAAACTAGGCTGCCTAAACGTGAAAGGACTAAGATGACGATCTGTACATACAACGCACGAACGCTTGCATCGGAATCTTCTGTAGAAGACTTTCTGATGCATGAAAAGAAAATTAGGTCCGACGTCATGGGACTGGCCGAAACGAGAAGACCCCAGCCACTAAGCGTTGTATACGACACTGGAGAAGAACTGTTCCTTGGAACA
>KN716646.1:0-15638 GCA_000816705.1 Dictyocaulus viviparus
CGCTCAATCGCACAATACAACGCTCAATCGAAAGGGTAATGCTTGGCGTTTCCCGCATCACTCAGGTGAAAGAGAGAATAAGAAGTTCCGATCTACGTCAACGATCAAAAATCAGAGACGCAGCCGTGCACGCCAAGCTTTTGAAGATTAGGTGGGCCGGACACGTGATGCGCATGGATGATGACTGGTGTACACGAGCTGTGATTAGATCCCACTGGACATCAAACACACTGCAGGAAGACCACCAGCCCGCTGGTCTGACCTCTTCAGCAAGGCCCTAGAAAGGGATTATGATGCTCAACGAATCCCTAGAGCGAAAAGAATTCACTGGACTACCCTTGCGCGCGGTAGGGAAAAATGGAAGTTTTACTTGTGCCCGCTCGACTTAGTCGATGATCAACAGGAATCCAGGTGATCCAGGTGAGTAGAAAACAAAAGAACTGATATGATACCCCTTTTTGTAGCTTAATAACGAATGAGATTTGTAATATGACTGGATCAATTTGAAACAGCCACAATAAAGACGCATCAGTCATGAATTCCTTTTATAATATAAATAAAGAAATAATACCTCTTTAAGAACATTGATTATTTCCAAATGGGTTCTCAGCTCCACATCCTTGCTTTCATACGATCTACTGAGATCGTTGAGTTGATAGCTCGCTTTTTCCAACTAAACAATATTTATCATAAAAAGCCAGCAGTCCATAATATAAGACGTAATTTAAAATGCAACATTCAAATCCTAAACATATAAACAGTCCCATAATACCACGTAAATTGCTAAACGAATAAGCAGAAGATAACCACCTCAGACTCCAATTTTTGCGCATATGCGTCCTTTTCACGCATCTCTCTGATAACCATTTTCTCATTGACAACAGAATATTCGTTACCTAAGCTTTCATACGTGTTTTTCATCGTAAAATCTAATACAGTATTATTAAGAAGTACCAGAGTGAAAGGAACGGATCTGGTCTTCAGCAAGAGCAACTCGCTCCCTTTCAGCTACAAGCAAAGCAAAGGTTTCATCGAGTTTACCGCTAAAACAGTGCACATCATATATTAAGTGTATTAGAAAACCGTTTAAATATATGCTGAAGAGTTATGATATTAGCGCGGCAAACAACAAATGAAGAAAAAGTGGTATCTGACACATCTACTGAATTGTTTAGCATTTACTTAGATCTAATTTATGCATAGTCCTTTACATCCGCTAGTGCCCAAATTTCACTCATCCACAGCTATGCTGTTTTTCTTATATCGATACTGCAGTGTCAATAGAAATGTTTAAATGTATAATTATCGAAGACTGACGAATCACACATATAAGAACGTAATTCTCTGAATAGCGAAAATCTTCCATAATGAAGTGATACTTATTTCGAAATTTCACTAGATAAGTAGAAAAGTAATGATGTTTAACGAATATGAAAAACCCTTGGAAACAATTCTTCTCTTGTTTTGGCCGACTTCATTGGTATTATCTTCAAACGGAAAAAAAATGTACGATACAAAACATTACAGCCACTATAAATTATACTTAGTATTGAAAAATACTTATAAGAGATATTGAAGGAAAATTTTGGAAAATTAAAACTCTCAAAAAATTTGAGAGGACTTCACTCTAGATTTTTCATGAATGGATCCGGTAAAATGTTTGTAGTCTTACTCTAGAATTTTCATTAGTACGCTTATTTACGTCAGTCATAGTACGTTTAATGTACAGCAGAATCTAACTGCTTGCGTCACATGTCCACTTGTCACCATTCATACACTTGATGTGTTCGATCTACAAAATCTACGGTAGATTGGCGTCTGTAGCTGCATCTCTAAACAACATCGCTAGCGTATTTTGGAAATTCCTATTCCTTGTCTCACATTCGTGATACCAGGAACGTTTACCATCATTTATTCGTTATATCCGCCCAGTATTATAAGAAGCAATAAAGCGCTATAAATGGAGAGGCCTTGGTGCGTCGAATACTTGAACCCAATGCACCTGGATCTAACTCCGCCTCGATCTGAACTATGCTCCGTTTCCCTTCGACTTCGATAAAATGGCACCAATATTATTTGAGAGGGTAGGCAACATTACAAACTTGGCTACAAACTGGCCCATTCAAGTCAATCCATTATTGTCCATTCAAACATCACGATAACATCAAAACAGCAAATAGGTGGTACACTACCAGCACATCTCCCAGAAAGTTGGATTGTGTTAATGGTTATCCCTAACTTGATTTATCATCTTGCTTTCGTAATTTCCAAGTTTTTGAAATGTACATGTCGAAAAACAGAGCACTGAGCTATATTTTTCTTGCCTGCTTGTATACATCATCGATAATCTTGGACATTTTAAAAGATGCTCATTATTCTCGGCCAATTCCTAGTGCTATAAAAATCATCATGAAAATTTCTCGACTGCAGCGAATATCTTCAATTAAGAGGAGTACTTTTTATCTCTTAAATCGGATTATATAATTCTCTGATCATGTATAGCTTCATTGCTAAGCTTAATGATATTGTTAATGAAACCTCAAAATCTTTGATCAACTTTTTGACCTCGTATGAAGTCTGAATTCTATGCAGCTCGCATTGACTTCAGAGATCAGATGACGAAATAGGGTATAAAATGTTTAATGTTTCAATTGTATGCCTTCCATACAACTTCCGTTACTCCTTAATTATCACCATTCTGTCGTCCTCTAATAATTCTCTAGAATCTAGTTTATCACATTGTTGTTACTGTGTTATACAGTTGACCTAATATTGTTATGTTTTTTGTTGTTACCTGGATTATCTGGATTCCCGTTGATCAACGACTATGTCGAGCGAACACCAGTAAAACTTCCATTTTTCCCTATCACGCGCGAGTGTAGTCTGGTGAGTTCTTTTCGCTCTAGGGATTCGTTGAGCATCATAGTCCCTTTCTAGGGCCTTGGTGAAGAGGTCGGACCAGCGAGCTGGTGGTCTTCCTGCAGTGCGTTTGATGTCCAGTGGGATCCAATCACTCACAGCTCGTGTACACCGGTCATCATCCATGCGCATCACGTGTCCGACCCACCTAATCTTCGAAAGCTTGGCGTGCACGGCTGCGTCTCTGATTTTCGATCGTTGACGTAGATCAGAACTTCGTATTTCCTCTCTCACTTATGTGATACGGTAAACGCCAAACATTGCCCTTTCGATAGAGCGCTGTATTGCGCTCAATGAACGTTCATTCTGCTCTTGTAATGTCCAAGTTTCTGAAGCATACATGAAGGGTGGAAGAACCGTCGTATGAAAAAGGTGGGCTCGGAGCTTTGTATTCTTTGTTCACTTCACTACTTCCTCGATGCTCTTATATGTTCTCTAAGCCGCTCGTTTCCTTCTGCTAAGCTCTGGTGCTATATCATTCATCATATTGATCTCACGACCTAGGTACACATAGCTTGGGCACTCGGAGATATTCTTTCCGTTGAGCGTAAATGGGGCATCAGTACGTATCCGTTTTTTGTGAACATCGTTTTTTCGAGGTTAAACTTGAGACCAATTTTTCCACAAGCACTGTGGAAGTCGGCTAGCATTTGTTTCGTTTGCTCGATGTTTGGTGTAATAAATACGATATCATCGGCGAAGCGAAGATGGTGAAGTTGCCGACCGTCGATTTTCACTCCCATATCGTCCCATTCCACTTTTCGCATGATATTCTCAAAAGTGGCTGTGAACAACTTTAGCGAAATAGTCAAAAATAAGGGATTACACAGTACATCGAATAATCGATGCAACTGGTATGAACGAATTGAACGCATTTCAAAATCTGCTAAAGTGACGACTACCCTAAGAAGCTACAAAAGTTGGTTGAATTACCTCATTTAGAATAGTAAGAAGTGCTTGTGACTATTGCGAAGAAGCTGTGCAAAAACTGGAAACAAGCGGCATAATTGTAAATCGCCGGTTCAATCATATGCGGAGAAGATTATTTTTGGGCGAGAAAGACAACGAGAAATATTTTTAGTATTCACGCATCATGTGAAGACCAGTGCTATTCAAATAGTAAAGCAGAAATGATTTCGCAAAGTTAAACATGTAATTGTTAGAATTTTGATCATCATCGTAGATAATAATGGAGAGTCAACAACAAGACTGCCAAAATAAACTGCATATGACATCGAATTACAAATAGATAATATACATAAAGTTTTAAAATAATTAAATATAAAAAGTAAATATAAAATGTATACCTCAATTCCTTGCATTTATCATTAAGTAAAGAATGACTATCTGTTAAATCAGTAATTTTGCGGTATGCTGCTTCCAGTTCGACAGTCATTTCTCTAAGAGCTTTCGAACGCGTATCAACCTAAAGTTTAAAAATTACACAAGATTAGGCTTCTTCACTCCAATAGATAAAGAGATGTGGAATATATTAAAATTGTGCTGTATCAGACCAACTAATAGTAAGATATGGATACAACATTGGGTGTAATTGCATACTGCTTCAAATCTATATTATTTAAACACTTGATATTCTTTTAACGCTTTCTACATCCTTTCCCTTCCTATATAAATCAGCGTAATCAGAGCAAAACAATTCAACACGCTCTATCAAGGCTCTGTTACAGGATATCAATAGCCGCACATTAAGATATCTCAAATGTATATGGTAGATGTAAACTCAAGAATAAACAGCTTATGTTGCGTTGTTGTAGAGCATATACATCAAATTTATATAGAAGACTGTTCTGATTAAATGATATAAATACCTCTAACCCTCGCTCGAACAACTGTTTTTGAAGCTCGACCACTTGTTGTTTTAGCGAAGACGGTTCCGTAGAATTCTCATCTACTTCTTTCCACAACCTTTCGTGTGGACAACATAATTGGTTATCAGTCTGAATTATTACGGACATAACTATCATACGAAGAACTTATAACAAATCCCAGCTATATATAATAATATACGACTTGGCATGGAATCTCAACCAAACCTGGCCCGTGAAGTCTTGGTCCTATAAAAATTGGCAGAGCAAAAAATAAATTTCAACATTTCGAAGAAACTTTATCAAATACCGTAAGCAACATTACCAAAAGAAATCAAATTATGAAGCCAATTCAAATAGTTTCAAAATATCACTTCATACGTTGATTATCTAAGGAGATAACTGGGTAAGATTTGCATAAGCTGATGAATAGTTCAATTTACGCGAATCATAACGAGCATGACATCACAAACCTCAAGTCTATGGAAACAAACAAATACTTAGTGCACTGAATACTTAATGGTATTCAATCACTAGTGGATGGCTTTCAATTGTAAATCTACTTCTCCTACTCTCACGTTTACCCAAATAATTTAAATTTTATTATATTAACAACTGATTTGAAGTCTCATTGAATTTCTAAACTAGAAGTAACATAGCCTAACGTATACATAATGCCAATGGCTCACAGTTAAATACACTTAGCAAAAAGTGAATTAAAATACCTCAAAACGGTCCTTATTTATAAAATTCAGGGACATGATGACTCGCTCAAGCATTTCTCGAGTTTCACTTTGTGACTGAAGAACATTTTCAAGAATGGAACCAGACTCAGTCGATAGCACTAAAAACAACACGTCAACATTTCCATCTAATGAAAAGTAAACGAATAAAATTAACCAGCTTCTGGATGTGCAGAGCCGGATAAGGAATGTGTTACGATAGTTTCCGTCAAGACAGATGCATCACTACATTTTACACTTGCAACTTCACTTAATGGTGATTCTAGACCCGGACTCGTTTGACATCCCTCTGTTGCAGTCCGAAGACTAAACATTTCTCATTTAAAACCAATGAGACTTTCATATCAAAAACAAACAAGTGCTAATGTGATAAAACGATGCGATAAAAACAAATAATGACAATCAAATATTCACCTCAAGAATGCTGGATCGTACTGCGTGGAACACAGTAGAGACGAAAGGTTATTCACAGGAACCATTGATGCCACGTTAATACTGTGCTGAAGAGACCAGTGCGGAGTATCATGTTCATGTCGTGAAGGCGGCTCTCTACCTACGAAATATGATCGTAAAACCAAAGATAATCGAAATAATGATGTATTCAACTTTAAATGCTACTCAAGATGAATTGAACGATTAGTCATAATTGTGGAACTATTCTCCACCAACAATTAAATACGAACTTAAGATAAACAAGGAATTTTCCCTTGTTCCAATTAGTATAGCAATTTTATTTTGTCAGGAAATGCTCTCCACATAATCTTTGACTTAAATAATTTTTTGGGAAAAAAACCATAGTAATTCAGTAATGTTCTACAATCATTAATATGACTGCTATACCCAACCAATACTACGACGAAGAGACCAATACTGATACAAAAACTAGCTGTCAAAGTATTTTAACATAGTTACATAGCTATTACCAGACCATTGGTTATCAATAACAAACTGTTAATCGTATGCACTAGACAGCTTTGACTAAAGATCCTGTAAGATTTATTAAGTGCGTAAACATGAAGCACTATGATTATTTTCTACAAAATTTTCATTCATAAGACATACTTATAGACTCGCAAGATATTATTTCAAATTCGCCGGTACACAAGCTATCGTCTTCGCTGTGGCTTCTTCTTAATGTTCCTTCTTCTACTGCTGTAAGACTAGACATGCTGAAAAATCGACAACATTGAAGTAAAAAAGAGGAAAGAAAACATGCAGCAATACAAAGAATTGAATACGTTTGACTTCCAATAAGCCTTGTAATCATAAAGACTATAAGTATCGCCTTTAAAAATAAATATTCAAATAGATTATGGGTGTCATAAATCTGATGATTACCAAATGATTCAAAAAGAGAAATGTGCAATTTAAGCAGCACAATAAAGTGATCACTTATAAATTTAATAGGGTCTATGGAAACCCAGGTTTACTCAATAATACAAGAAACTAGTACTTGTAGTATAGCTTCACAGATAGAATTTGCAAAATTTCTCGGAAAAAAAAGTGTTTTGTATTGAAAGACAACGAGACATCTTCTTTGATTATCGTATAAAGTATTGTAGAATTTCTGTTCACAGCTAGTCTTCTCAATTAGTATTTATATGACCACTGCATCCGCTGCTATTCGCATATTAATTTTGAAGGGGGTTTCTTAATGGTGTTTGCTCTTAGGATTATTTCTCACGTAGGCTTTTTCTCAATCACCTTACCCGGCCTTACAGATCACTTTCGCTTCCAGTAATGATTAAGTTATACTTTAATAAGGCATCTTATAAATTCAAAGCTATTATGAAATATGATACGACCACAGTTACAGCAGTTTATAGTTATGACACGATAATTCGATAATAGGAAAAGGTTAGATCAATGTTGAGAAAATTTACAGGAGAAAAATGAGCGTTTTGAAGAAGAGTACCTAAGCAACGACGAATGGAAAAATTAGAAAGATTGGTTGACATCAGATAAGTGAGGTAAAATCATAGTAGTTACATCCTTACGATTCATGACCAATAGGAAGACAAATTGCTGCAATTGCATCGAAACCAAAATTTTTGGACTACATAGATGTTAAAATATTTCGCAGTGGCACTCTTCACTGCATAATAAACAATGTTTGCACACAAAAGTATATTTTATGCGAATGTAAATGGAGAAAAATATAGGTCAACATTCATTTTGGGCAGAAGAAAAATTACAAGCTGTAGTATTAAAAAAAGCATCCAGATGTTTTGGTTCCATAATTGTTGAGCAGTATGCGATATTGGTTTAGTATTTATTGAGCAGCAGAGTACAATACAAACAGGCTGACGTCTGTATTGGGAAAATCGCCTTTAATGCCTGGAAAATTAACATGAAATTACAGTTCATTGGACCAAATACTGCGATAATTCCTAGATAAGATGGAATAAGATAAGCCTTAGCGCAGGTTAATGCTTTGTAACAGATTGCGCCTACGTATCTTCAGCATGATGTCGTGGAGGTGCGAGCAGATTTTTCTAGCACCAATTCACCAATCTCAGAAGGATGGTCGGCTTCGTAGGCCTGGGCCACGGCCGCGAACTGAATCGGGTCTGCGTTTCACTGTGGCACCTTCACCAGTGCCCCATTGTGTTCCTTTTATTATTCTTACAACATTAATTTCCCACTCGATACTAAAACAGCTATTAATCAGCTTCCCTAAAATAAACTAAATCGCCTCAAAGTATTTCAAGAAGAAAACCAGCTTTTTAGGCACGGATATTTTTGATATATAAAAATATATTTGACTTAAATTTTAAAATATATTATTTTAGGTTGGATATAAGTTAAAAAGTTTTATATAAGTTTTTATATACTTTTAAGACAATTATCATATATTTAAGACGCAACATATTCGGTGCAATGTTGTCTTCCGCACTACCGCAGCTCACTTCAGTAGTTGTTTCTCGTTGGCCATAATTGTCCACTTGTTGTTGAGCACTTCTCAAAACACCATGTCTCGCTATTACCAAAACACCGGACTTAGAACTCGGACTTTGGCTTTGTTGACGGGTTTTCGCCGCCAAACAGGCATGTAGTGTTGATTACATAGTAGATTTAGGAGTCATTTTCAGTTCAAATCAGCTTAAATGTGCGGTGCATGTACAGCAGAAGGCTTTCGCAGATGATAACGTGTTCAGCGCTGTTGTGGTCGGTCAGTGCATGCTATTCCCATGTAGGAATTACTGAATGGCAAACTCATTCTACTTAGATGACTGGCAGGCCATTCGTCGAATTGCTTCAAACAATGGCTAACAGTACGATTGATAGTAGTCTTTGGTCCAAATCCAAATCTTGTGTTGATCTCCTCGGCCGTTTTCTTTATTTTGGTCTTCTACTTATGTTCGTGAAGCACACGCGTAAGAGTTGCTGATCCACTTTCATCTCAATTTATTGCACGGCATACATGCCGCTTTATAACTTGCGTGAAGCTACTGCAACATTTTCCGGCTTCACGGCGATAACACGATTGTGAAAAGAAAAAAGTACATAGAACAATTGTGCAGAAGAAATTTCAAGACTACCATATAGTACTACGTGATGCTTCCTGAACTTCCCAGACTACCTTCGCCTTTAAATGTAAAACACTATTCTGGCTCAATTATTGAAAGGCACTATCCCAACCGTCATTAGAATAGTTAGCAACGTAAAATAACACAAGAAAGATTCAACGAAAACGAATTCCTGTTGCCTTGCTGTTACAATTACTTTAATTACTTACAAGTGGCAATGCCACCTGTGATATCCCTTAAGCACACTGTACTTCTTAGAAACATAGGGAACAACGCTATAGGGAAGCATAAACAGAAAATTAGTAAAAACTAGTGTTGAATAGAATACGTGTATGAATCACATGTTTCGGCAACTGTTACACAACAATTCGGCCACCTTTAATAGTAACTCGTTTCTAGGTGTTTTTGATTGCTTTACAGCAGTTACGAATAATGAGCGTAGTTTATGATTATTCCTGGCTATTTATTTATTTGTTATCAAAACATCGTCTAAGAGATGGGTCAAGTTCTCATTTTTCTGATGCACATCTAATATCTTCAATATAACTCAAACAAATATGTTCTGTCGGAATACGTAGTGTAACGTTGATTGTTGAGAAGATTAGGATCCTCATCTAAAGTTAGGATAATCGTAATTTCATAGTTAGTTAATTATACTTTTTCCTCTCACTAGGTGTTACAAAGTTTTCATTGTCTTTCGTAATGGAGAAGGGTTTTTACGGAGGTGCCTGTCACTACAGGAATAGGTTTGGCGTGAATATGAAACTCGGTTTTAGATCTGATATAGTATTTTCATAAAGTTGGTTTTTAGTTGTTTCACAAAGCAACTGATTCAAGGATAGAAGGTAATGGCGGCAGCTGCTTTGCCTGCAATAGGAATATTCGTGAGTTTTTTGTCATCTGGTATTCCTATGTTTTACATAACTCGTTTTTTATAGGATGACATAGAAAAAGTCGTTGCCCAAGTTTCCATTAATGAGCAACATCCAAAGGATAGTTTGGATTCAGAAAGTGACGATTATTTGAAGTAATGAACGTTATTTGAATCTTCCATTTGCATTGAAATTCGCTATCACATATTATTGTGTTTGTAATACCAAATCTTCTGAACTTAGTACGCGGAGCTCATACTAGTATAGTAAACACTTTATTTTTTGTTGATTCCAATATTTTAGGCTCAAAAAACTCGAGAACGAACTTGATCACCTACAAGTCATGGAGGACTACGTAAAGTTGGAAACAAGAAATTTGGAGAAGGAACTTCTTCACGCTCAGGAAGAGGTGATTTAAGAAGTGGATTCAAAACATTTGCTGGAAATGTGTTTTTTAGCAATAGATTTGTGCAATAATTGGTAAAAATTTCAGTTAGAGGGCTATCATTAGCATACCATCCAACGATTGTTTCTTTTGAGTTATAAGAAGACCATAATTGATGATTTTGCTACCAAACAGATCTGATCGTTGTGATCTTGTTTTGTCATATTGGGATCCTTTGTGTCAAATTCATTATACTATACATATTATTGACTGACATAGGTCAAACGTATTCAATCTGTGCCACTAGTCATTGGACAGTTTCTTGAAGCCGTGGATCAAGACCATGCCATTGTTGGCAGCACCACAGGTAAGAGGTAGTTCGACTAGCTGTATAAAGTGTTGTTATGTTGAACATATTGAAGTAGTTTCTAGAAGACATGAACATGCCTTGTTCTAGTTCCGGTCATAGAAAATCGTGTTTTTCATAGACCTTTTTTTTCGATGTTTTAGGCTCAAACTATTATGTCCGCGTCTTATCAATCTTAGATCGGGAACTCTTGAAACCAGGTTGTTCTGTTGCTTTGCACAAATATTCTAATGCACTAGTTGATGTATTACCTCCAGAAGCTGATAGCTCAATTCAGGTGGTTAAAATTACTTGATAAATAATATAACAGACACTTGCGGTATGCTGATTGTTGTTATTTTTCTTACTGTACTAGTAAAATTGTCTTATAAATAAAAAGCTATATAATACTTATGTAATAAGTGTTTTTTATAAATAGTAAACTATATATATATATATATATGTATGTCACAATGAATGCATTTTAGATGCTTCGTCCTGATGAGAAACCGGATGTTTCATATGCTGATATTGGAGGTCTTGACATGCAAAAACAAGAGGTCCGAGAAGCAGTTGAGTTACCACTCACCCATGGAGAGCTGTATAAACAGGTATAAAAACTGTATAAATTATTATGCTACTCCTACTTACGTATGCTTTTCCTTTCTGTGTTATAAGGATAGAAGGATTTACCGAGTAGTGGACGTGTTCCTTAGGATGGCATTACTTTGTTTATTGGATTGATTTTTGCAGACTATCAAACAGCAAATGTGTTGGAAACAAATTATACATTGATATATTTGTCTACTACTTTGTTCTCTTAGCTGAGGAAATTAAAAATGAATCGTTTTTTTTTCTGCGGATAGTATAGAATATATCACGCTTCAGTGTAGTTTTTAAAGCGTCAATTCTTTATTTTATTGTTGTTCGAAATTGAGTTTATTCATTTATTCGAAAATCCATTCTTATGGTTAGACTAAGTTTCAACTTTTAATCTTATAAAATGGTGATGAGAGATTTATAATGAATTTGTGTTTCATTTTTTTGACAGTGAAAAGTGAGAGAAACGCAAGAGTTTTCGAAAATTCATATCAAAATTTCCACTCCAATTGTATTTTTTTATTTTACAATTGCATTACAATATCTGTAATTATGCTGAGTTGGGTGCAAAATTTGTAACCTCAGGTGGCACTCGAATGGTGACACGTAAAATCGTGAAGCGTGCTAGGACTTTTTCGGTCCCTTCTGAGGTCCCGAGTTTTGCGGCCATTTCAGCATTATTGCAGACATTGTAATAATTTTATCCTTTGTTCAATTATCGACTCAGATTGGAATTGATCCTCCCCGTGGTGTTCTCATGTATGGCCCTCCCGGATGTGGAAAAACGATGCTCGCTAAAGCTGTAGCTGCTAATACGGCAGCATCATTCATAAGGGTAGTAGGTTCCGAGTTTGTGCAGAAATATCTTGGAGAAGGTAAATGTGATCAAATACATTGAGTTATTAATGTTAATATGGTTGTTTGATTTAGGACCTAGAATGGTGCGTGATGTATTTCGTCTTGCTAAAGAAAACTCACCGTCTATCATATTCATTGACGAAATTGACGCGATTGCAACAAAAAGATTTGACGCACAAACGGGAGCTGATAGAGAGGTGTCGTGTGTTGTTTATGATTTTGTTCAAAAGATCTAAAGTGTATCTAAATAGGTGCAATTGCTAAAAGTAACGTTCATACGTGATTTGCTATACACAAACTACATACTGTGAAAGGGATTACGTTATTGCTTCTTTTTGCAGTAAATTCAAGTATGTTGATTCCTCCATTGACTATTTAATGTTAGGTTCAACGCATTCTATTGGAACTTCTAAATCAGATGGACGGCTTTGATCAGAGCACGAACGTTAAGGCATGTTTATGTCTATCAATAACGTAATTGAACTTGGTCGTACTAGGGTGTAATGGTCATGCACAGGTTATCATGGCTACCAATAGACACGACACTTTGGATCCTGCCTTGCTTCGACCTGGTAGGCTGGATAGAAAAATCGAGTTCCCTCTTCCTGATAGGTATTCGTAAAATATTATTCTTATTGCTTTTCTCGTTGATAGGAATTTTGAGACATTTAATTGGTAAGGGATCACTAGAATTTATTTATAACTGTTATTTCAGGCGTCAAAAACGTCTTGTATTCACCACTATTACTTCGAAGATGAATTTATCAGATGACATCGATATTGAGGACTATGTTGCACGACCTGATAAAATCTCTGGCGCAGATATCAATGCGATTTGTCAAGAGGTAATTATATGAATCTCTTGTAGTTTCCATAATAGAAAATTAATGCTTTCAGGCTGGTATGCATGCTGTAAGAGAAAATCGGTATGTGGTACTCACCAAGGATTTTGAAAAAGCATACAAAAATGTCATCAAGAAGGACCAAAATGATTTTGAATTTTACAAATAGATACCATACGTCTTATGTTGGAGTCAGATTTCTTTCGTCTTTTCATACTCACTGTCCCAAAGGCAATAATATCAACCACACCTAGAGGCTTGCTTACTTTCGCATCTGCCTCAATTCTAATATATTTTTCTTCAACACATCTTCAACTTAATCTATTATTAGATGACTGCCATTTACGCAGTGAACTGTGTTAATTGAATCTAAGCTACATGTATTTTGTATTTCTTTTAACACGCTTCCCTTTCTCCTTTGTTCTGTTCTGATTTGTTAGCTGAATTAATTCGAATTGGATATTAGCGCCGTACCACCTAAACGACATATGATTTTGTGTGTTTGTTTACTCAAAAATGTATTCTATTATAAAGAGTTAAGATGTGTCAGTTCTGTACCTATCCCAAACAACAAAATGTTTTACCCTCGAAGGAAAACCCTTCCATACGTTGTTTTCTGATTCATCTAGCACACCGCAAGTCAACAATACCGTATTTTTTTTGACTGGCGATATCCTCTGAACAATATTGAACAACTCCAAGTACCATAATGGTACATCCAGTGTGTCTTGATGCATGACGTCAAATACAAAAATTGTTTGACATTTCCTCAGTAGTTTGCAAGTATGTTCAGTAGCCAGCATGGTAAAAGTAAATGCGCACAAACCGAAAACAAAAACGATGCTTTTCCAGAAGAAATTACCTGATTACCCATTCCTACAGTAACGAAGAAATATTTCCGAAGAATACTTAATATTCTTTTGGTCCTAGGTTGACTCAATATTCTAGGCAAAAAATTTTAAGAGACAAGTGCTGCTTTTTTAATATAAATCCATAGATTCTGAATTCGAAGAGTGCATATATTGGTTTAATCGGTTTATTAAATATCTGAAGTAGTCACATGTGTCGCTTGCATTGGTTCATAGAAAATTCGGAAAATCATTGCTTATTGAGAACAACAAAACTACGCATGAAGAATAACAAAAGTTGAGGCAACCGTGGTCTTCATACACTTTGTCGTAGCTGATTACGTAATTCAATAACTTTCTCTCGATCACCAGGAGGTAACATTGCTATTTCTGCTTCAGTAAGTCGCATTACTTGTACAAGCAGTTCCGCATTGTGTTGTTCATCTGGGGTGATTTCAGGCTGTTGCGAAGGCTGCAATATTAAAAACACATGAATGCTCATAGATGCATCACACTTCTCAAGAAATATGAAAACCACCTGAGGTTGTGAATTAGCAGGCCGACCATACATCTGTTGAGATAATCCGTAGCCAGGTTGCTGAGCAGAAGTTATAGTTGACGTAGCTGAACCATGAAGATAACAGTCGGAATTAAAATATATTGCAACAAGTGGCAAAAGAATGTATTCGTGAGTTTCAGAACACTGTGGTATGTAGACTATACAGTTTTCCAGAGTATATACTCTCCTTTCTATGAAGAAATCTTATTCACTATATCAAGCAGGCCAGGGAACTGGTCAAAACGTCCACTTTTTGTTTCAAATTGTAATGTATGCGTTTGCTTATATAAACATATCCCTTTAAACGTTGAGAAACTCTTCTTAAATTACTCATAAAGTATGTTGACTGAATGATATGCCTTATGATAACCGGAACAATTCTTTACAAAATTAGAAAGATAAAATCATGACTGTGCTGTTCTGACTAAAACTTATTACAACTCAGTATTCAAGTAAAACAAGGTGCGATAATTTTTCGAATTGTTCTTCTCAAATACATATATTTCCGAAATTTCGGGCATAATTTGTAGTACAGCACATCGGGAAGCAATGGTTCAAAAACACCGAAAATTCCATTTAGCTTAAGTTCTGAACTTTCGCAGCATAAAATACTAATAGACCTTCATAAATAAACTTACTCAGAAAAAATTGTTAATTTACTTGTGCAAAAAACAACCACATCAGAATTTATACTTTAGTTCAACGAATTTGGTTCGGTTGGATTACCATAATATTGAACAGAAAATAAAGAATTTGAAACTTCAGATATATGACAGAAAAATGAAAATTGGGCGTTATTCGATTAATTCGGGAAAATATGTAAGAATATGACTTCAATTGTTCATATCGAAACAACAGATGTTTTCCGCCATTTCCTTCGAAGTATAAAAATAAACTTCACAAAAGAAATGATATATGGTAATAAACCACACAGTTCTCCGAAATAATGATTATATAACTGGATTTTGGATTGGTTTGGATTCATATTCATAAATTTGACTTTTAGAAATTCTATGCAAAACTAAGGATGAAATTTAGCAATAAACCAAAATTTAAAAAACACTACAAGAAAAATAAGGAAAACTAGAGCCTAACCGATGCACAAAGAATATTTTTGATAGAAGAATAGAAAGTTTACGTTGTGTTGGGAAAGAGAGCTGATGGAAAGGTACTGCTGACGCTGCTGGCTCTCGATGAAGCATCGCAATTGCAACCTGCGGGTCTACTATGCGCATAACAACTTGAGTCTAAAATTAAATAAATTTGAAAGCTTATATATATATATATATATATATATATATATATATATA
>KN716646.1:27429-57095 GCA_000816705.1 Dictyocaulus viviparus
AAACATTGAGTGACTTTGGCAGTGCGTTCGGTAGCATACGAGACCGAATATTTATAGATTCGGCTTCAAGCCCTGCCTGAAATTTCAAGTTTTGTGTTTGAATCAGCACTGTGAAGATAAAAATTAAACAAATATAAGATCTCTATAACCTAGAAAAAAAAACAAGATTTGATTGTGAAAAAACTGAAATAAATCATTGAGAAAATCAATTCAGCTCCTTATCCTTGCTTTATAATTTTCCATAAACATAACCTACGCAATACCTGAATGACCCTCATACTGAGTCCAGTTTCAAGAGCAAGTTTAGCACGCGCATGCTTCGACGGCTTCGGCGTGGAGGAAAAAATTCGATTAAGTACATCAAGCTAAAATTTCTTAAAATCGTCGATTTGAAATAATAATAACAATGATAATAATGATAAGTCCTCATAATAGACCTGATTTTGTTTTATTGTTGTGCGCGGTCCCCTTCGCTTCAAAAACTTACTATCATCATCATAAAACTCAGAAAATGTAAATGACTCGAAATTGTACCCGAATGCATCTACCTCCTAAAGTAAAATATAAATATTAATGCACTGTAATGAGCTCATTCAACAAATCCACAACACGGTGCCTTTTTAATCCGAATTTCGCTGAGCTGATCGATACCGATGCCACTGACGACGTTCGGATAGATCGGAAATGATGCGGCTCGTTGTTGATTCAAATCTAGCAACTTTTCAAAAATACTATCACACTACGTTTAGAATTAGTTAGTTGTACAAAAGAACCATTCACCGAAAATTCTTTCTTTTTTCTCCAATTTTGAAAAATGATTTTCAGTGTATTTCCTTTTCTCAGGTTTGTTAAGCTCTAATTAATTCATGCTAGAATTCCAAATATTACTGTTAAGATATTGTTTTCGTTCACTTTAAAGATCTCCACGAAAAAACTATTCAGTTGTTTAGATCAAATTGAACCTAATTGAATTTCAATTAGTAGGTTCGTGGAAAAAGTCAATTTTTCGTGTTGTTTTTATTTCGATAAGACGACGGTTCTTCCTGCCTTGACGTAAGCTTCAGAAACTTGGACATTACGAAAGCAGAATGAACGTTCATTGAGCGCAATACAACGCTCTATCGAAAAGGTAATGCTTGGCGTTTCCCGCACCACAGAAGTGAAAGAGTGATTACGAAGTTCTGATCTACGTCAACGACCGAAAACCAGAGACGCAGCCGCGCATGCCAAGCTTCCGAAAATTAGGTGGGCCGGACACGTGATGCGCATGGATGATGACCGGTGGACACGAGCTGTAAGTGATTGAATCCCACTGGACATCAAACGCACTGCAGGAAGACCATCAGCTCGATGGTCTGACCTCTTCACCAAGGCCCTAGAAAGGGATTATGATGCTCAACGAATCCCTAGAGCGAAAAGAACTCACCGGACTACACTCGAGCGCGACAGAGACAAATGAAAGCTTTACTGGTGCCCGCTCGACTCAATGATCAACGAGAATCCAGTTTTATTTCGCTCAATTGAAAGAAAATTAACTGGCTATCACATATCGTTCATTATGAAATGGGAAATTAGAAAGAGTGAGAATAAATTGGCAGTATGGTAGACAAATATTACTACCAATATATCACTAACATTCATCGACGAAATTTTCTACAAATACATCAACTCGCACCGAAAATCTCCTCGAATTCAAGCTTCTATTTGCGAATGATGATGAGTGTGAATATTTGGCATGTGAAATCATATAAAAATATGAGACAAGCTTTAGTGTTGCTCACTCCTTGCCTACGAATTCGTTCAACCTGATAGCGTGGAGGTAGTTGAGTGCGATCTGGATCCATACAGCGACGTATGTTGATCACTCTTCACTAAGTCAGTGGTAGTTGTCTTCCCTGATAATTGGTTGGCCCAGATGCCGCAAAACTGATTCCTGCTTGTGTACCTCATCAACTCACCTTTACCGCTGTGCGACGCTCCCTCTCGACATAATACGATGTTCTTAAAATCGTTCATACAATGGCGATCTAGAAATCGGGCCAAATAATTGCAAAATAGAAGTGTTCAACAAAAGTGAACGAGGGTATTTTACTTATACTTTATATCAATTGACCTTGAGATACTATAACTATAAATATTGTTGTCCTTATTGCAATGCTTTGTATTCTATTAATCAGTCGATATCTTTGCAATCTCTTCAAGTAGTTGCTGAAAATAGAATGAACCATTTTGCGACTGCTTGCGGGGAATGTTTTCAAGAAGTTCATTGACTTCATGAGCATCGTTGTGCTTTATGCTTAATATGTTAAATAATAGTTAGATGAACCAGTGATTTATTCAGAAGATTCGTAATATCCAAAAGCTTTCATTATAATTAGAATAACACGTGAGTGTAAACATCTCGTTAAACAATGAAAAGTTGGAATATCTCTTGGCCGTGTTAGTAGTAAAGTGGTCCAACATAGGCAGAATTCGATTCTTATTTACGCAATTTTGGATTAATAACAATCTTACGAGAACTAAAAGCAATGAATGATGACTTTAACATAAAAGTGATAATAAAACCAAAACGACTCAATATGATCCATTTCCAAGCCATTACCTAGATTTGTTGGCATTTCTTTTAAGATGTCATCGACTAGACCAGCTTGCAATCATTTTGACAACCGTGCGTAAACACGCAGCCAAAACCATCTTGTCCTACCATTGGTGGAATTCGAACATTATTCATGACATCACTCCAAACATTTCAAATTGGCTTCATCAATTAATCGAATCCAGATTTAGTAAATAATTGTTATGATGTTCCAGTTCTGTTCTACTAATCGGTTGCTAGGAATTATTCTTCATAATTTCACTAGTTCTGAATATTGACTTATTCATCGATTTCATAAACATTTACCAGAACTTTCCTGAACATTTTGCGGATCAAGTGAGAAATTCTAAAATCACAATACTTTTCTCTTGCATTTGTGAGTTAACTTTTTTTGAGCACTCATAAGTCGCAAAGGTAGTTGTCAATTGTCCACCGGAATGTTGCAGTTAGAATTTTACTAGCGCAATAATTCCAGAAATACTCCAAGAAGTCAACGAGCTTTCCTCAGTACTTTACACTCCCACCAACAGAACCCCATTTATACCATCTGATGGGTATTTTCAATTAAAAAAATAAAGTTTCTTATTAATTTGACTGGAATATCTCGAGTGAACAGCTATACAAGAAGTTTAGTGCAAAAAATTTTTTCATTTTACAACGTAACTACTATTAGTCCAATTAGGAAGTATCATTGATCGAATTTGAGCATTTGACTAGTTGAACAAGAATCTCATTCGTCACCTTTTAAACGAACGTCAGGCATAAACGAGCATATGACAACAATGAAGAGAAAGATAGCGAATAACTGAATAGTTTACCGCCTTCGCTTCCTCGATGATATCGATTTATAATGCAAATCACAAAGGAAGCAAACGATGGCGAATCTCGAGAATTTCAGTGGAAAATGTAGATTGCTTGTGCTCGTAACAAAAAGCGATATTGATGAGAAACGGATACACTTCTGTAAACTCACTCATGCTCAACGAGCACAATGTGTTGAATGGCACGACCTATACGCATCGAGATAAATTATGCAGAATGACGAACAATTTAGCTCTAAAGCTTATCAGAATGAAAACAAACCGCGTGAGTCTCATTTAGGTGTATCGAAAAGTGAGGAGAATCACGAAAACCAAATAAATTCGATATTGCATAAACAACATTAACGTTCCATATTGATAAATATTAGGAATTATCGAAAGGATGATGCAAGGCAGTTATCGTAGCACGTAAGGATAGAATAAAATGTGGTGCTCTGACATCCTTGACGATACAAAGATTCTGTTATACATCTTGAACTTTCAAAGACTGAGCAAAGCCGACACAAGTTGTGCATAAACAAAGATTGTTTAAAAGAAGCAGCAAGCAATTAGATTCCAAAGCGATTCATCAGATTGAACCAACACAGCTGAACAACCACACTCATAATCACACTTCATTTTAAAGGTTTTTTTTGAGAAAAATATGATAATGATGATCAGCAAGTCTCTTTGGTGAATGAGATGCATTCAACCAATTTTGGATACGAAATTTGAGGTTAGATTTGAACGTTACTAGATTTCGAGTTATTCGTTTATCAGCTCAAGTGTAAACGATAGTGAATTGAGAAATGTTCGGTCTAAGAAATTTTGCTTTGCTGCCTAATTTTGAAACACGTAGTTGACAAAAAAAGCAGTATTCGACTTTTCTACACTACACTACAAATATAGCAGCATTCGCGAAGTGTCCTTCGTTCGGCTGGTTTATTCTGCCACGATTTACCAAGTAAACTTCAAAATCATCACTTTATTTATGCAATTGGAATAATTTTGTACTGTTTCACCCAATGAGGACGTGTACGAAGTTCACTGTATGACTGCGTAGGAATTACATGTGAATTACATCAAACTTCTTATGATGCTCTTCTACAAGTGCTACATTTGTTTCCTCTACCTGATCGCTTGAGTCATAAGAAAGCAGAAATCGAAATTATTTTATCCGAGAGATCATTAATGCTATGACAAAAGTAAACAGACTTTGCTCCTCTCTTAGTCAGCAACTCGTTTAACACCTCTTCTAGGCTCTTTAATTGTTCGACGTATCAATAATACTGGGAAAACAGCTAGCTGAATCGACTATTGTGAAACACCGAATGTTGAATGAAGCATATGAAAAATTTCTATTACTTGATAAATTAACTAACTTGTCACCTAAGATGAGTCATAGAAGAATGAGTACATAAAAACTCTACAGTTTGTGCGATATATACATAAAATAACAGATTTGTCAATCAGGTAAATGATCTCAAATTCAACTGCACAACGTCAGACCAACATGAAATGTATTGATAACGAGAAAACAAAGTGAACATACAGTCGTTCTATCGTCCATCTGTAGAATAAACGCCAACGAGGAATTTGTTCATAAAAAAACACTTCAATATATTTGCTAGCAGACAGGCAAAGCAGGCAATTTCAATGCTTTTCGCGAAACCTCAGTCGTTCACGTGATTCTATTCGTCACATGATGGTAAAATGAAGAATGAGGGCCTCTGTCTATATTCCTTAACTACTATAATCAATTCATTTAATTATTTGTTGTCGTTTTATGAGCTCAGAACCACTAATATGGTTTATTTCTGTAGCGCAATGAATAGTTTGTAAATTCCAGTCTACAACTCAACTATCATACACTATATCAGTACTAATGAAAGAATTGACAAGAGGACGAAGAATCATTCACGCTGCAACTTCTAATAGTCGTTTCAATTTTTTGAAAATTATTTTGCGGCTTCCATGACGATACGAATAATAAAGGAAAGCAGCAAACCCGAATAGAAGTGACGCATGCAAGTCATCGTTTGTCCAACTTCATCAACTAGTATCGGTTCTCCTGAAGAGAGAGGAATGCCACAACGTGAACAGAAATGGCAATTTTCATGAAATACCATGCCGGTCTGGAAGTTTGTTGCTAAGTAGGAGGCTCAACACCTCACAACACTATTATACGAAATAAGTGAAAAGATAAACAATACTATTTCTATTCCACTGAAAACGTTCCTCACTTTTAACTTGTACACTTTATCATTTGGAGATATACCACATTTGCATCCAGAGCATCGATAAGGACTATAGTCTCTAAACGAAACAGTATCAAGAAGAAATGCATCGTCTGTTGTAAAACAACAGTAATGTGGCAAGTTTTGCAGATATTCAAAATACGATCTGATATGCTCTCAAAACAAATCATGGCAATGTCTGATATGCGCATTTTCTTTAGGTCTCCCTCATTTTTCCCATACAAATAATCCAATCACTCTCTAACCTCATTACAAATGTACCAAGCCTTTTTCACAAAATAAAGAAATATGTACAGTCTTCTTGTGCATATCGTGTACTTCATTCTTACTCAAACTCACCAGCTTTCCTAAACGACTCAAAATAATGGAAAGCTGTATTATGCTTTGCAGATTAGAAACGATTCAATGGAAATCATATGGGAAGTAAAAAATTGGGAACTTCTTTTGTTCTGGACGATTTCTTGTGTAGTTAAAAATGCAATGTTCCATAATGAATGACGATATGCTTATGAGACTTGAATAAAGAAAAACTACTTGCTTCTTTGTTTATTGAGCTTATTTTGTTCATTGATACCGACGTATTTAGCCTCTTCTTTGGTTACAATCATTGTAGATCCGTCACTGAACATAATTTCTGGTACAAACGCTTAGCTTATATTGTCAGATCTCTTTTTGAAATATCCATTAGCAATTAACAGACATAAAAGTATTTCTTTTCCTCACAATCGATTTTGTCCTTATAATAAGATTTTGACGGCATCTACTAGTTGACCGTCTCACAACTGCGAAAATGTGTTCGGTTCCAATTGAAGGCTCTTATTGTCGTGATCTCAAACTACATCAACTCAGAACTTAGTTACATGGAGACTTAACTAACGTTATCTAGTCGACCACTTGCACAGCAAATGACTTTTGTTACATCGCTATCAAACGACTATCACATTAGCAACCGAGTCTATGCGCTTAAAGGAACCAAAATTAGTGCAACTCCACAATTGTGTAGTTGATAAAGTACTGCACAGCATGCATAGACTATGACATAAGTCAATTACTTTCTTCATTTACCCTACACATCTCATAAATAGAAGAATTCTTTTTTTAATTGACAAATTAACATGCACAAATGCTAATGTATATATTTAGTACTTCACTTTCTATCCAGCTAGTGAATATGCAAAATAAATTACTTGAAGTAATGAGTGCTACAAAAAAGTTGCCCTCCTTTTTCGTAACACTTTTCCAATAGTTGAACACTGCAAATACAACATCGAGTGCAGCTTTCATGAAAAATTCGGACATCAATCTAAAATCGTTAGCTTGTTTCTGCAAACTAAAATCTTAAAAGCTGAAAAATTACAAGTATTTCAAATAACAATGATTGTTTTACTCACTCTTGTCATATATTTCTCCGAAATTCTACCAGAACAGATTCGACATTTGCCCTGAATGAAATAAACCCGAACAAATGAAATATACTAACAGTGACAGTTTCAAAATTCAATCTAGCCAATATTAGCCATCGAAGCATGAAAATAAGAAAAAAGCAACAAGTAGCAATGAAGATGTTTTGGGCTTAAATATATATTTCCATTATAATGGAAGATGATGCAGACCAACCTCAATATCATCGGCGAGTCCTATAGATTCTACAACTTGACCCATTGCTGACAGAGGAGGTCTTCTTCCACGAAAATTGACCTTAGAATCCATCATGCAACAAAGGTACCGTAAGGGAAATGCAGATTAGCTTTGCCAATTACTTTTCACCATCCAATAGACGGAGACGTTCTGTGCTTTGGAGGAGGAGTCAGCGAATTACGAGCAGGCTTCTGCATCTGTCACCATGTGCATTGAATATTAATGTTAAGCTGTCAAGCATTTGCATTTACGACAACTTATTCAACGGTGTCAATTCATTTTCAATGTGGCATGAGAGCATTAAAGCTTTTTGAAAAGGCAGAACAATAACATTAACATATTCTGTTATTATTTTATTGCTTAAAACTATTTGAGGTAATAGTATAATTAAGAGATTAAAAGTTGGTTATTAAGAAAGATTTTGGAAAGGATAGACTAAGTAAAAAATCGGATGCATTCTACAAAATGGGCACGGTGGCGTAGTGGTGAAGGTGCCACAGTGACACGTCGCGCGGCTGTTCCCAGACCCACCAAGCCAGTCATGTTTCCTAGATTGGTAATTGGTCCTTAAATGTGTACCAGAGAAATTGGGATAAGATAACTATCTTATTGCACAAAATAGTGTGTCCATAGTAATTTGCGAGAAAAAAAATAACGATGCATATTCCGAAGTTGCAGATAGGGATAATGATGAGTATGTATGTTTGGCAAAATGTATAACTTAGCAGATGCTCTTTATTAACTAACAAACGTTTAAGAAGCCTAATGACTAAGGTTCTGGAAAGGTGTTAATCTAGCAAATAAAAATAAATGTCACGACAGCACTGATGAATCAGAGATAAAAGCCTGAATCTTTTGAGCTTTTCACTCCGTGTATTCGAGTGATTTCACTGCGATCGAAGAATCGAATGGATACAAATCTGACGTATACAGTAAGTTGAAATGCTCAATCTCTACCAAACCGTTTGTCCTCCTAAATGACCCTGGCATTAAATACATGCTGCCTCAGGCTAGTAAACAAGAACTCTAAATACTTACACAGCATGGAATTCTGGTGAGATTTGTTGAATTTTATAGTCTAAAGGAGAGACATACTGATGGCATTATAATCTTGAGGTGCACAAACTATCGAAATACTATTGTTAAAAGAAAACTAACACGGTAAAAAATTTATTTGACTATGGAAATCAGCAAATGACGATCGCGCACTAATCATTGACTTCTTGAGTGTGTTCATGCGTGAATAAATGATATTGGATCGTAAATATGAATAATTCAGTTAGAACGTTAACTGCAGGGCTCCTAGAACAAGCACGCGATACTGGGGCGGAAAAGAGGTAAGGGTAGAAAATAGAGGCTCGAAAACATTGATCATCATTATTCTAGCGATCCACATCCATTTAAATCATTTTTCCACAAATAATGTTATCTAGGCAATTTGTAATGTGAAACTTTTGAGAGCATGGATATAAATTTAATTCATGTTCAATTAAGAACTCCATATTTATTCATTAGTCGATGAAAATTCTGTTATACTCACATAGGTGTGGTGCATTGAAATATACCTTTCCTTCCAGTCGTTGTTAAGGTGTGACTCTCACTGTTGTCACTTATCACATTCTCTCAGTTTTAAAACTATCGTACATAGATGATAAGCTTCTATCTCAGACTTTTTCACAAAATCGACACGAGATAAGCTTCAATCTAGAAATGAAATTTTTCCTGTGAACAATCCTTACATATTTCGATCTGTATAGACAGCACTTTCGAAAAATAACAATGTTTAATAACTGTATCAAAATTAAGAACATCATTACACATTTCTTGAAATTATAGTTTCAGGAAAAAATTGTAGCAGTACTATAATACGTACTTTAGTAACGTTTCATTAGTTCATCTCTGTTTTGTTCAGTCCCGGTGATGAGCATAGAGCTAAATGATGTATTCATCACCAAATTTGACTCTGAATCAGAAAATGTTGTGTATATGGTGAGACATTCGAGGATCAATACTTCATAGGCTTTCAAAACTGAAAAGAAAGCTAGATGTGAAGAAGCATTATCAGCTATTGGGTAATTCAAAGACCTATTCAAAAGAAAAGGCTCGCGATGTTCAACAGAAAAGGCACGAGACTGCATCATGATAATATCAAGCCACATGCTGTTCTGGAATCTCTTGAAAAAAGTGCAAAACTTGACTGGGAAATTCTGTCGTATGCACCACATTCTCTCGATACCGTATCCCTCTGTTATCAGTTGTTTTTGTCCTTACAAAATTTTCCAAATAGCGGGAAATTCAAAATAAAAATATCAAACGAGCACTGAATCAATTTTTTTACCAAAAAATGAAACATTATTAAAGAATGGTATATACAAATCGTCATCACATTGGCAAGAAGTCATCAATAGTAATGACAAATATATTAATAAAGTTTATTGACGGTAAGAAAAATCTGCATTTTGTTTTACTCAAGAAGCGGACAAAACTTTCCGGCGGATATTATATATTAAGGTTTAATTATACAAGTTTGAAGTTGTTACATTCACCTTCACCACCTTTTTTGTTACATTCTCCACCAAACTACTACCACACACACCACTCGGTCGACTTCGCCACATCAAAGTCTTAGCAAATAGTATAATGAATACAAATAACCGACTCCACTTCTTCGACACCACGGTCTTCATTGCCTTGACGCGCACTTCAGTAACGTGGACTTTGCAAAGGCAGTGTCAAAAGACCCCCAAATACAATCAGACGCTCCATTGAAAAAGTAATGCTACAGGATGGCCGTGTAGTGGTTAGTTGTACCCAGAATGCTCGTCTTACTTAATCTGCCATGCGGCACTTTTTCCTGCAGTCATGCATCGGACAACCTCAAACTTAATTGATTAAACCTTACATAGTAACATAACAGAATGATAGTCAAATAACCATATAACATGTGTACCTAAGAGTGAAATAACAGCGCGTGAGCAATAGCATAAAAATCGCAGAACTAGGCACAAGAATTATTTCTTCGAGAAATTGACAGAATTTTCTTATAGATCTTATATAACCGTCTTGCAGTAAGAAATGAGCGGTTTCAGAATCCAGATGGCTCGTAAAGCATCATACATGAAGCGCCTCAGTGTCAAGAGTGATGAACACTCTTCACAATTTTTTAACAAGCATCCGAACACAGTTGTTTCACCTGATCTTATGAAGAGAAACAACAAGTAATTCAAAAATTTTTGTCTTAGAATCTGTTTCATAAAGGATCGCTTTGTTTTCGACAGGCAAGGATATACTAGCTCTATAATTGCAGATGTATGATCTGAACTGCTTTTCTAAGCCAAAACAGCATAAGAGAGTAATGGGAAGTGCTTTATCACTAGAAGATAAAGTCACCATACGTTCCTAAATTCTAACGAATTACTCACAGTGACAAATCATTAACACAAATACTAACCTATTTTCTCAGTTAGCACCTATGTTCCCTGTTTTACTTCCAACTATCTGAAATAACAACGATCATGAACTAGAGCAATGACAAATATGGTGTGATGGGGCTTAATATGTATAGAAAACATGTGTTTGACCAAATCTTCGTGAAGTCCAAGCAGTCATTGGTACACAGCCCTTATTTTCACTTATGGGAAAAAAATCACCAGAATCGCCTACTACGGACAATTTAGTCAAAACGCATTGTACGGAGTTGTGGAAACAACCTAAACCTTGTTAAATGATCCATCAGTTTATTGACGGAACAAATCGGCATCGTCACAGCAACTTCGCTGTATCTGAAACTTATCCCAATAAAATCTGCTGAATATGAGTTAATTTCACGACATTGGGACTAAACATGTGCTTCACGATCTTAACCTCAACTTCGCTCTACGAAGCCAACAATGCCGAGAACCACAACCCCTGAAATAATGAAAGCATTGCTAGTTTCTTACGAACAGTCTGAGATTCTAAGTGACACGAAATATCTCATCCACTTGCTACATCTAGTAAGATCTTCGCAGCATAGCAAAAGTTCGTCATCTGGTGCACGTGGGGCACTAAACGCACAGGGATACCAAGGTGATCAAGACACAACTGTCATACACCAGCTTCGCAAGTGATCACATTATCTCCTCCATACTACTAATCAACACCCATCCTCTCCAACATTAGGGCCCGACTCGGCATTGGTCACCTGTAACAGCTGCATAGCTTCAACTGAGGTATGCAGACGCTACGGGTATCCCAGACCGCAGTCTGTGTTTTCAGCAGTAGCGAGGCAGAAAGATGACCACTACCTGCGACCCAATGACACTGTGATACTTGCCAAAATGAGTGTTACAGTTACATCGGGTTGCAGGTAGATCACCAACGGCAAAGATATCCACGATGCATACTGCCCTGCAGGCCGTACATCATGTGCAATGGGCAACACTTCTCAATGCACAGAGAGCACGCCTGCAGGGCCCAGTTGGCGACATGCAAGCTTCGACCCCTATCACCTACTCCGAGTAGCAGTCTAGTCATGAGCAGCATCGCCATGACCCGACATCCACTCAGAGTCAGCGAGCGGAGCACATGTTCCTGATCAATTCGCTGAGAGAAGAACGGTTGTTTGGACGAAACACCTGATCTTGAATCATAAGCACAATAGCCAATGACAACCAGACGAGACGCTGCCGTATCGAAACTCTCGAGACCCTGACCCACTACTTTTATAGCTGCCATAAGTGGGCGGAGCCACACATCCCGCGCTTGCGCCGTGATCGACTTGATCGCGTAATGAGGTGGTAATGATAGCTATTGGCTAAAAATAAGGCGATATTTGGAGTATCAATTGAGTCAAAAATACTGCATTCGCACAGGGATACGAGAAATTTGCCTGGATATGTGGTTTTCTATATATCTCAATAGGACCTAATATAGACAATTCATTTGTTTCTTATGATCTATGTGTCGATCGATCGTTTCGAACCGAATCGAACAAGAGTACAATTGGAGGTGGTTTTACCTGCTCTGGAAGCATCGGTGGTAAAGGAATCAGTAGGGCACTTCGTAAAAATATTTAGTATTGTTGAATGTTTAGTTTAGCTTTCCTTGAAAGCTGTAGTCGTAGGGAATCTGTAAAAAGCTTCGTGATCTTATTCAACGCTAAAATACCTGCTCATGTATTTTGCGTCGGATGTTAATCAACAAGAAATGTATCTCAAGTAATTCTTAAAATGTTCTTTGCATTACTGGAGTGATTGCCATTATGTCGAGATCTTTATGTTAACCTATGTTGAAAATATTATTTTTTAAGTTTGAGATTAAATTTGAAAACGAAAGTGCTTTCTGTTAATCGCATTCTCGTTGTTTTACATTTCCTATTTTTCGCAAGAAATAGTACCATAATTAAAAACGGAGAATTACATTGTATACGATCGGTATTCTACGCATAACCGTGAAACACAGCATTGCCATAGGTAAGCGTACCGCGACGATCGTTCTTTCCAATCATGCCACTGGGGACAATTCATGAATAGCACATACTTCATAGATCTCACCTATGGCATAACAACCTAATGTTCTAAACGATAAGGCAGGAAGTTGCCATTTAATCGTACCAAGTCGACATTTACATAGAACAATCGTGCCACCGTTTTTCTCCACTAACAAATATGAAAATTAATTACGACACAATTCTGTGACTTGAGACACTACATTCTTATCTACTTGATCATAATGTTAGAATGGAATTTTCCACTAAGGTTCGCTAAGAGAAAACGAAATGCAAACATGCACAACACGAGACAGTGAAATTCATATTTTCATAATGGAAGGACACAGATATCACATAACTTCTAGTAACTTCCAATTACGGTCAATTTTTGGTTAATATTAGCGTTTCAAAACTTCAAAGTAAATGTAGATGAGCCAAGACTCATAAAGACAACTTGCGGAATACGAATATTTTCTTGGGGGAATTTCATCTCCAAACGTAAGAATCACATTGGATGGCGTTTTGTATTCAAAAACATACTTACATACTTGACAATCAAAAGAGTTCAATGTAATTACACTTATTATATCTTTAGGAAAATCTTTTCTTATTTCAATCATTATATTCCAATTAATAGTGCTAGCACTTTTTTCACTATTCTATTCTTTGTAGAACAATACTGAGCATATTGAAGTTTTTATTTCATTCTGTTAATACCCGTAGTATGTCGAAAACAACTACACAAGTTAGCTAATCTAATAAACTGGACATCCCGTAGGAGCTGTTGCCGTAACCCGGTGTTGCTGTCATTATATATGATTTTAAAACTTATGAAACGTAGTTAAAAACGTGTAAAAATACATTCTGCTTAAGAATAAAGTAAAAAATCGAAATTGATTGGGATGCATATAGAAATTTGTCCAGACTGACACAAATACTCAAAAACAACCGGAATGGCATAAATTCGTATGACCCGAACTAGTAAGAAATAAAGTTTCGATGGAATGCTTGAACTTTGAACTAGTAAAACCGATGACCATGTCAAAGAAACAGATACATACATTTAAATAGGGTATTCAAATACCTACTTATGAGCACATCACACGTGATATAACAGGGATCATTTTACAACAACAATTAAGGCAATAAGACTAACGGTATAAGAAATTAAAGATTGGAATAAAAGAAAGAAATGTATCAAAATAAGCTGTACAATTTACTTCACAGTTCTTCTTAAGAAAGCGTACTTGTACCAATGTGCACTGAAGTATGCATTAAATCACGCAATTCAGGAATTTCGTGAGATGTTTTATTGAGCGGATAAGTATTTGCTCTGCAAAGTGCATGATCACGAATATCGCCCCATCCACCATTCGCTTTCGAAGGCTTTGGAGAACGTTGTGATACCTGCAACACATTTAACTTCAAACTCGAACCACGGCAGCTGTTTATTCAATTCTGGAAAAAAAGAGCAAAAATTTCATATTGAAATGGGCAGCTGTTGGAGAGAAATATAAAGATAATAAAAAATGCCACTATTCCATTTGCCTTTGACAGTCACTGCTGTATAACCAAAGCTATTACTCCGGAGAACAGGTATCCTCAAAAGTCGCGTATATTGAAAAAAATGTTAAAAGAGAAAGAAAAAGTCCATTGGTAAAAATAAGAATAAGCACCTTGCTCCAAAATTTCATCCGAACTTCATATATGCTCCGACCATAAATTAAAAAAAGATAAAACTGTGGACGCGAATTCAAAGCAGTTTTACACCGGCATAATAACAAAAACAACAAAATAGTGAGGAAAATAAATACAATGCACAGATACTTCTTACCAGTGAAATCCTTGGGTATATATTCAAACGGGCCACGTTTCTATGCAAAATGGACTTCCTATCTAGGCTAGCTAAAAATGATACTACGGCAGCGATTTCTAGTAGCTCAACAGAATTCACATACTAAAAATCTTCATGACATGCATCCATCTCTATTGCTTCTATCGTAATGAGAAGTTTAACAACCATTTTAGACACTAGCTGAGAGGAAACATTAAAGAAATACCACAATATTGCTCGAGTTCAGATTTCTCAAAAAAGAGTTACATATGAATATTTGAAACAGGTTTATGACTTACATCAGACACAACAAGTCGACTTGGAAAGAACAGATCTGTATGCGTTTCCAAGAGGGAGCGGATGGACATATAGGTGTTGTGCGCATTACATCTAAATCAATATAAAGAAATACCTTGGAGAAATGAATGATTGAATCAAATGTTTAACTGCTTTTTAAAAATGTATTCTACCTGTGAGTATGCAGGCCACAGTCTCCAATATGAATAACTCTCGGACTCTTTGTGAATATCACTCTAAACCGTTTAGGAAGACAGTGCATAGCAACCTGATATATTACTTCGTGACTTCTTTTTCGTAGAAACAAAAGTAAAACAAAAATTTTAGAAAAAGAACTGACCTGCATCAAAGACCAGTCCCAATTATAATCGTCATATTTGCAAAAAAGCTGAAAAAAACTAGTATAAGTGAATTGTTTAGACATGGCATTTATTATAGGATTTACATATTCCCACGTACAAAGACTATTGGCTAATTAAATTTAATTTTGTAACTATGTGCACAAAGTGGTGCACTTCAAGCCTTTTCTAATCAATAAGTTTAAAAGTTATTTTATTACGTTGAAACTCATATTTGACGAGAGTTCAAGAAATACATTAAAGAAGAAAAATTGGAGTTGAATAAGTTTTAAATAGTAGTGATAAGTACAAAACCAGTAAAAATGAAGTCTAATGTGACAGACTAGTTTGAAAAAATGATTACCACAACATAAATAACATTATTAAAAACGAAAATAGCTCACTTCCGAGCAATTCTTCACTTTTAGCCAAGATTCACGCCGAAATGCCATGCCCATATTGTGTCTTGAGCTGTACCATGGGTGCGCACCAAGGTGCGCAATAGTTAACCCATATCGAGAGAAAGATTTGAGGTAAAATCCCAGTGAAATTATCTCACAATTCACACAGTACCTAAAACGAATAATTTGTAAATTTGTGAAATATTCGTATAGGTAAAATAATCAATGGGATTAAAGAAATAGGTAAGAAAACTTTGAGGAGAGGTCAAAAGAATGGTCATGTCAGCACTGTTACATACATCCTTAATAAAGCTAAAATATGATGAATACCTTACCTCTCTCTATTTTGGATTATATTGTTCAGTACGTACAAAGCATCTTGTACTACATAGTGGTCTTCTTCAAGTAGAAGAACCCATGCTTCAGTGAGTTCGAATCGATCAAAAATTCCATCAAAAACGTAGTTCATCTGAGAAACAGTGATATAAAAAAACGATGAAAGTTCGATGATATGATTTTCTGAAAATACTTTAACTGGCGGACTAAATGATCGCTATCTAATTATTTACCTTCCACCACCAATGATGTTTAACCTGCGTGATTTTGGCAACTCGGTAATTGCCGTACTTATCAGGGTATCCAGCATTTTTACATTTCAACGAAAAAGCCCTACAATTATATGGTGGAACATATAGTGGAGAAATGACTTGAATAACAGCATGAAACAAAAACATACGCTTCTTTTCCCACCCTTTCTGGACAATCTCGTGGATCTTGACCAGGAAAAACATGAGGGAATATCTGCATATTGTACGGATAATATATTTGAATAACCTAAAACAGAAATTACTTGCTGCCGCCATCTGGACCTTTTACCTCTTTCGTCAACAAAAAAGAAATCTAGTTTGTGTAATAAACAGAGAATGCTTAGTTCTTTCTACTCCAAGTACACAAACGCATATATCACGAAAACGAAAATACATTCATACAGAATTCGTTTTCACTGAAGCATTCAAATTTCTAAGAGAATAGTTATCAAAACACATAACTGAATAATTTTTTGAACCGAATATTCGTAGCTCATTAATTTGAAAGCAAACAACGAACTAACACGAGCAAAAGTTATATTTCTGATCATTTCGTTGACAGGTGTCACATTAATGTCGTGACTAAATACTAACAGCGTTTCTTCAATCCCCTTAGCATGACGAAGTGAATTTATGAGGTAAGCAAGATAGTTAGGACGATTGTGAACCTATAAGACACAAATAACACAAATTGTGTACAAAACCAAAGGAAAAGATTGATAGCAAGTAATGCAAACCTGTATAACAATAACAATCTTCACATTTTCAACTGGTCCAAACTTTGCCAGATTTAACAGGTCAAAGTTTTCATTCAGAAAATCCACTGACAGAACTATTTCTTCGCCGGAAATCGTCATATTTGCATATGAACCTGGTGCATATAAACAGTCAAAATTGAAAAGAAGTCAAAGTTGAAATATTAGAAAATGTAATTACTATGAAATGGCCAGGGTGCGAGATCTGACTCTCCTCCATAATCACTTATAGAGTCATTTAATGAATCATCTTCCATTTCCTTTATTGTTCTAAGAGTGTCGAGTGGTGAGGGAAATGAAGGGATTTGTAACAAAACGCTGTCAGTGGACGGCCCTTTCAAAACGACGACAAGAAACCCAATCTGATAGGTAGAAAGAACTTTCTTTAATAGATTTAAAAACAATATTAAAATCAAAACTAAACATACCAGACATATAGATATAATAATGTTGAGAATTCTATGACTACGCCGATAGAACATTCTGCATTAACCGTAAAATCTGACTTCACTACTGTACTTTCTTCCAGACCGTGAACAGAGCCACCGTTCCTGTTTTTGCTATCTTCTTTGTGAAATAGTAAAAACAATAAAACCGGCGATACAACCTAGAAATTATGTACCAAACGAACATCGGAGAAAACCCGAGTGCTGTTCGATGACAGCGTTTTTAAAATCACATTGGTGCTTTAAATTTATTTGAAATCTGATCTGCATTGTTATGAGCCGTGGCTGACAGTAAAATATTTAAAAACACTCTTCCATTACAGTTTTCTGATGAAAATAATGAGCAAGAATTTTTAAATACTTTGTCATAATTGACAGATTTCGCGCAGGAACGATGAAACGTTTATAATGCTAATCCTAAACATCGACTGAGGAAGTACATAACATTCCCAATTATTTAATTTTAGTACGAACGCCGTTTCGGAATTCTCGCCATCGGAGAGATTCAAGAAAGGTTTAATTAATACTATTCTGAGAATTGTGAAGTGCACTAATAATAAATGCATGTGCGCTCTATGTTCCATATACTTGAATCAGGTTCATAATATGTAATCAATGAAGAAGTATTTCGTTAGCTTAGCCTTTTTACGTTACTCGTAAACAGATGACAATACTTTGAAACTATAATGCATGCTATTCTATGAAACTAAAAGGATTGAAGAACAAGCCCAGAAAAGTAACATAAATTGAACATATTTTCGAAACTTAGCAGTATTACATCAACTACAATTAAGTGGTTGGATATTGGCAATTGCAAACGTAGCTATTTTAGTTCGCGTTCAACTAGGAAAAGGAATACTTGATCTTGTGTCTAATCGATAAAACTAAATCGTTTGAGCCACGAAATGACAGATAATCATCGGTTCTTGGAAATACCGTACTATATGTTGCATTTGAAATGAGCCGACTTTAAAGCATTGATATTTGTCTATTAAGAAATCGAATACACTTCTTTAACTTTTTCAGAAGATCAATAAATGTCGGTCATAAAAGAGAGCGCGATACTGCTAAGGGTGATCGTAACATAGAGAATGTTAGTAGCGAAGAGAGTGTAGAGCAGCAGTGAAGATGAAAGTGAACGGAGATGCAGAGGAGATCATTGGTGTGGCAACAGATGAAGAAGTTATCCGCAAAGCTCTAAATGTGTAAGTCGACAAAGTGCTCTGCGTGACAGTTTTAGGAATGGGACGTCATAGTTTGTTGTTTTTTTTTCGGAGTAAAGTGTGGTCTGTGATAAGTTTCACTGTTATCAAATAAAGATTATTTCAATGCTGAGAAATTTCTTTACTTGTAATGAAGTTGCTCACTAATAAAGATGTTGCTTTATTTGCTTTAGTAGTTTAGTATACATGTTAAAAATGCAGTTCTGGCAGTTGTACGGAAAGATGAGTTCGTTTTCGCTTTTAAATAGTCGACAATACGACTAAATCTCGTTAATTCTGTGAATTTGAATTCATAATGAATATCTCAAGTGATTAACATTGCTTATAAGAGACCCGTAGTGTAGAGGATAAACAGAAATAATAAATTGAGCATCGAAAGTTTCTGAATACGCGGAGAGAAAATTATAAATTTTTAAGGCATTCTATAAATGTAGAAGATAAAAGGGAAACTAAGTCTGTCGGTTTACATCCATTGTCTTCATACTTCTTCTGAATCACTTATATTCTGCTGACGTGTATGTTAGTATTTACCTCGGCTACATGGCAAACTGAAAACCGCTCACACAGCGCTCGATGGATATACAATAAGATGACAACAATGGTGTAAATTTGTGAATTTCGCTTTCCATGATTCGTTTCTATCGTATCTTCTGTATTTTATGAATTATGCTCTCGATACTACAGATATATGACCGGTTCATTTCAGCTTCGTTTTTCTAAGTGATTGTTTCGACGTTGCTCAATCTCTGTGTTGTTGTCCCACATATCCGACCTTTTAAAGAATGATGTGATTGTACACGATTATCGATTGCTAAATTATCCAAGATAGCAACTTCTATAAAGAAGAATTTATTCGTTTCGAACGAAAATAAGCTTCAATCAGACGCAACTATGCAGCATCTTGTAATTATTTGTCGACGCAAATTTTCGGTATTTTGAATTTGTACACGTTAAAACTGAAATAAAAACAAGTCGTGTTACAAAATATTTCACGAAACGACCATGAAATGCAGCGTAAACGTTCAACGTTGAACGACTGTATTTCAATTTCGGAAGGGAGAATTCATCTGTATAGTAGGATACGCGCCCGATCACTATAACCAGTTTAAAGAAGCCCCGTACAGCTAAGAAGTGTCCAGCTGAATATGAATTATTTCAAAAAAGTTCCACTCTATCATTAACCATGAAAAACATCTCCACAACTATGTTAGACTGTTGCTAGTGCTATATTGATAGGAGAATGATTTCTTCTCATATCCTCATTAGTTCATAGCTGAGGTATTTAGTTGATATCGCTTGTTTTTTAAAAATAATAATCAACAATGTAGAATACATGGACGGTTATGGAAAGAAAAACAGTAAAAAATAGACGAGCGATACACTACGAAATAAACGTAATTTTGTGCTGAAATATTCCTCTGTGAGATGTTTACGAGCACATCACTAATAAAAAAAATCGATTTGTACTAACTACTGCAATTTCTATTGTTGCCCATTGTGGGCAATTGTGTTCGATGTAAAACATCAGTGACCTATTCTCACATTATTTATTGTTATCGATATAATCACCTTTTGACAAGACAAATTAATGGACCAATTTTGTAGCTGAGATTACTCTAATAGCATTGTGAAGCGACATCCTATAGTGCACATTTAGTTATAGTGATTCAAGTTAATCAATTGTGACATTCTATTTCTTATTATTTTTCTTCTTTCAATGTTCAACTGAAATGGTTGAGGCTTGTGATCTGACTCAAGCTTGTGCACATGTTATCCAGTCTTCTGTATCAGTGCCGTGCCCTCCTACTAAGAATAATCCTTTACTTCCATTATACTTTTAATTCCTACGATATCGGAAAATTCGTGTACTCCCTCTTGAAGATGGTAACGAGCAATTATTAACAGCTATTGAAATCACTACGAATCATACGTCAAATCGAAAACTACTGAAGTGTATGGCGCTAAACTTGTTAAGTTCCACCAGTTGATATCAAATTCGTTACAGTTTCTAAATAACGCTTCTTTGTCTTATCATTAAGCTCTGTGTTGTCTTGAGTCTAAAGAGCGTGGGAATTTCATATTTCTTACGTTAATGTCACTGTGACTTGTGAGAAGTACAGTTTCAATAGAACAAATGATTTTTGCGATTCTTCAGTATTTTGAAGATTTTTTTCTGTTTTAGTGTGTCAGATGAGGAACAGTTATCTTTTCGATATCGAAAAAGTAGAGCAGTAAGAGTTTGAACACCAAAATAAACACAAGCATTGATATTGATGCATATGGTCCGCCATGTGTTTGTAGTACATGAAGAATTGTAAAACTTGAAATATTACCTTCAAAGGGAAGAAGCACAAGTGCAGAAAAGGAAGGCAATAAACAAATATTGAGGTAGGAGCATTAAATAGAATTATGCTAGTAGACAAGTACAAAAAGAATACATGCGTTAGAATTAATGAGCAATCGGTACTCAAATGCTAAATTGAAAAGCTACTAGTGAAACGATTGAAGAGCAGTCTGAATGAAAACTGGGCTTTCAAGCACTGTTCGAAATAGAAAGACAAGTCATATATTATGCATAATAAATGATTATATACGTACAGTCATCATTCCTTATATGCTCACTGTGGATCTAAGTAACTGACGAAGAGTTTCGGAAAATCAATTTTTATCAATGAAATTATTATAGCGTGCGGTTGGTGGAGAATAACAACACTACAACGAATGAGGCGTATTAGCTGAAAAACAAGCGTTTTTTCTTAACGATTCCTTCGTGCCGTTTTTCCCAATGATATCGAATTGAACACAAAAAAGCGTAACTACACATATTTACATGAATACACACAGACACGCTTTTAAGTAACAAACATTTAAATGACGTTTCCTCACCTCGCATGGCCCATTCTAATATCCGCTTGATCTTAAAACATCTCAACATTCACATTCCGTTACCAGTTGACGATGTTCATAAATTTCATTGCCACTTATGCTGTTGTCGAGTTCATTCATTAATTTATAATGTACTATAGAAAAGGATAAGATAAGATAAGCCTTGCCGTTGATCGATTCCTTGGGGCGGGATGCGTCTACGCATTCGTTTTAACGTGATATCGTAGAAGTGGTTGAAAGAGCTGGTAAATGACTTGACTGTATACAATAACTTGAGTTGACCACTCTTCTCCATGTCAGTGCAGTTAATCTGACTCAGATTTCTCTGGCACCAATTCACTGACCCCGGAGGAATGGCGCGCTTAGTAGGCCTGTGGGCGGCCGCGAATTGAATCGAGCTTGCGTATCACTGTGGCGCCTCCACCATTGTGCTCCTACTCTTTAGTATATCATGGTAATTCGTTTGCTATACCTTTGTTATTTATGCTATTGCTGCATATCTAATTGTATTGTCGTAATTATATCACTATTATTATAATACTGAGATGTCCGCAATATTTCGAACCTCAGGAGGGACTATTTTATTATGGATAAGTACGGCAGATCTAATATCTGTAAGTGCGGGTTCGAATTTCGCCTGAGGTTTGGAGTTTTGCGGCCAACTTAGTATAATTACAGATATTGTAATCTCGTTATAAAAACAAGTACAATTACTATTATATTATTGTTACCTTCATATAAAGGTTTAATTACTAAAGTTCGAGGTAAAATCAAACGTTCGGAGCAAACCATACGACTGCCAAACCTAAGGCTGTATTTGGTGCTTATGCGGATTGTTAGAGCAATACAAGTAAAGTTCCTCGTGGCAGACTTATCAAAAGCTTGTAACCTCAGTCAACGTTCAGCAGCAGCACTAAGATCAACGCTGAACAAGTCACGTGGTCATCAACTTCAACTTACTCTGATTACCTGCTTTTATCACATCACTTCTTTTCTTCTTTCAATTTTGTAAGCAAAAGACAATGGCATTTTTAATATAAACGCGTCACGGAATTTCAAAACTGAATAGATTTGCAGCTACTGCAATTACAGATATTTTAACATCATCATAAAAAGTACAAGAACGATTATATTATTGCTGTTTTATTTTGCAACCACTCTTAGTAGTATGGACGACGTACTACAAATACAGAGAACTACACTACGATTATGAATAGTGACAGGAGTATCGACGCCCACTTAATCAAAAATTAATTAAAAAGAGAATCGAAAGAACGAGGAGACCGTTTCAGAGAGTCATACCACAGCAGTGGACAATGTAAATGCAGCCAATTGGAGGACATTCAAATCAGTGTCTAAGCCAACACAGAAAACTCCTGGCGTTAATAATTATCGATTTTATTTGAATAATAATTCTAATTCTAATATGAAAGGATCCTAATATGAAAATATATTGGCTTTTTGTAGGGTGATTGATTGTGCAATAAATGTGCTTTGGTTGAATAACTTTCGTCATTCTCCTAAAATTCCATTTCGGAATGGACCATTTATCTCTCAAACGAATAAGACCGCGAAATTGGAACAGTTACGAAGCTGCATCATAGTTTTTGAAAAACATTCCAAGTGACAGTATTAGTTGATGCTACAAAAGTATAAAAAATTATCATATATCCACTAAAAACTGTTACTCAACAGAAAGTGTGCCTTGTCACTACTCTATCACTCTAAGTGCCGCGCAATGGTTTCATTGTGATATTAGGAGTATTACTGAATGTTAGCCCGATCTACACCATGAATTCAGGTGGTCAGCCTGCATCAAATCAGCACAGCTCATTCTCCTAGATTAATATTGCCAGAAAAAGGATTGTAAGTTTGGTTAACTAGCAAACGGGCTGCTAGATAGTATTTGTAACACCATAGGTGTCTTATCACTATGCTTAGAAACGCATCACCGCATTATGAATTTGATTGCTTCGCAGTGTGTTGGTGTGATCAGTGCGTCTAATATTACGGAACAGGTTTTGAATGGCTATTTCAGTACGGTATTTATGCGAATAATAACTCACCTCATCCGTTGCGGAAGCAATGAAATTTTTATACTTGGGAAATGATATGCTATTTCCTATCAAACTATTTGAATAGCTTCCAACTGACTTCATATTACTTGCAATCAGTCGCTTAAAAGTGTCAAACGCTTTAACGACAGATTTAATACATAACAACGACAAATTTACAGGCTAATGTTAGTGGAAAAAAAGAATAGTCTAAACAAACTACCCACCAATATGAGCGCTGTTTAACATCCGTGAAAAATTTATTTGGAACACTTTCAAGGGATTAGAGCAAGCACTGCTTCGACAAGAATCCGGTATGATATATCTACATTCACCTAATTTGTAGCTAATGTCAAGAAATTCTTTGATAATTTCAAGATTTCCGTAGACGGCAGTATCGTAGTAGATGTATATCAGCAAATATGTCAATTAGAAAATAGAAAGCAATTCAGCAATTAGAAAATATAACAGTGCTCACATTCAAGGATCTCCCTCCTTGAGATATTTCGAGCCGGTTAGCTGCGAGGTTACGTGGTGCAATCTCCGGTGACGGATAGGAGTTGGATCACTGACCAAAAGCGATCGTGTAGTAAAGAAGCGGGTGAATTTAGGGGATGGGACCTCAAACTCTGCTCTACTGACCGACTCATGCTTTCTGTATACACAAAGCTACATCTGCCTATGCGTGTGTACTTGTACCTAGGTGTACGTGGATTTTATCCTGCTCGTCGATTTGGGCGGAAGCCCATTTGGCTATTAGGAATAAACTCCAGTACACTCATTGGCATAGACTGGCAAGCTGTCCATGAACGAACAGAATTCTTTTTGACCCCCACGGACCGGCTCTGCAATCTATCTATGGGAACAATCACAAAACGATAAAAAATATGCTATATTTCCTGACCCCAAGACCTTCCGATACGACTGTATCGGGTATTACAAGACTACTACAATCTCTGGGACAATTTGGGTTGGTTAAACGTGAAAGGACTAAGCTGTGTATCTATACATACAACATACAAACGCTTGTATGGAAGTCCTCCATAGAAGATCTTCTGACGCATGTGAAGAAAATTAGATACGACGTTAATGGACTGGTTGAAACGAGAAGGCACCCGCGTTGTTTAAGACACTGGAGAAGAACTGCTCCATAAAACACGCTATAATATAGGTGTCGATGGTGTAGGTTCACTCGTTATTTAAAGCATGGTCATGAAGATCGATCTGTTTGAACAATTGAGGTCTATAGAGGAACCACACATAGAAGGTAATTACTGACGACTTAAATGCGAAAATTTGCCGCAGAAAAGCGCCTGAGAACGTCATATTGAGACTCACGGACTCAAATTGAATGAACAGGTAGAGCGGCTACGAGAGTTTATACTGATAATGAAGATGATGATCACTCGTGATTTCAAGGTTTTTATCCCTATAGTTGATATAGGAGTCTCTTACTGGAAAGTACCATAACGAAATAACAAATTTTCCGGCAATTAGTTAGCAATTGATTCTTTCACAAATTACCCTCAACTTGACAAATTCCCAACGGTAGTCCAAATTTGTTGACAAACTTTGCGCACAGTAGAAAACAGTAATCTTTATAAATCACAAAACGATCTATTTAGCAATTAATTCGGCAAATAGATTCAAAATATTGGAATCTACAATTCTTCCTAGATTGACAGCTACGTCTCCATAAGCTGTTTTGAACCGTTTTCTGTTTAATTTGTGAATGCATAACTTTCATTTTTTACCATTTTTTCTTGGTCTTGTAAAACAAAAAAATACAAAGAAGCACTTCAATGACACTACCGCGAAACAGCTATCAATTTACTTGGAAGGTATTTTTACAAACTAAATATAAATAAGTCAAACCGACAATGAAATGTGTGTTCGTTTAGAAAGTACGGTTGCTGAAAAGAAATTAGTCACTTCAAAATGAAATTTAGTCTGCAATGTACAAATCCTATATTTGAATGTTTGCTTATTAATCATGATCGACCGTATATTAGATGACGACAACGTGACTCGTCGTTCAGTATGCAGACAAATCTAACCGGTACGTCAAGCTGCGAGTTCAACTGGGTGTGTCATGATCAACATTTGTCACGCGTCCTGAAGTGAACAATTTCTAAGTATAACAGAACAAATGTACATGATTCCTGATTTTATCACTTATGAAGACAGCCTGTCAAGTCGCCCAGTGATTGGAACGGAATTACTCATAGTGTTATACTATCGATTGATTCGACACCAAGCACTGTGACACGCATTTCACTCATTCGACCGTTTCGAACTGTTTTCTTCTGTCCTCATTGAACGTTATCGATTTAAGAATTTGTAGATATAACGATAGACAGCGTATAGCATTACAGTAAACTAGAAATCCGTAGTTTTTTCTTTTGTTGAACTATCAATTTTAGCGGAATTGCGTTGACTATCCCTTTTCGGTTTTCGCTACACAACTCCTATTGTCTAGTAGGATGAAATCCATGAAAACACATCTGTTTGTATTGTGTTTCATGTTCGACAGAAATCGTTTCTGAGAACAAACTGTCAGATTGTGCTCCTCACCAGGTTGCATATTATCCTTCGATTTTTATTCTGATCAATTTAGGTTCAAATTCACTCTAGTATGACACAACCATTTTTGATTGTTTTGCTTCATATTATTACGTATATTTTCGTTTACGCGTCACCTATTTATTCAAAAACGTTTCAATACTTGAGGAGTTTATTAAGAAACCAAACTGGAGCGCGAATTCATTTTCGTATATTCCAAGAACAAGTCAGCATAATTTCCCTATATCATATTGATTTTACTATAATATTGATCTAAATAGTTTCTCGTTTTTTTATTTCAACAATGCCCCGTAATTCAATACAGTTCAGTAGGTAGTTCAATTCGTATTAGCGAAACTGCAGGATTTGGAGTAGCAAAGTGTCCTTCAAGCACCGTTAAATAAACATCAAATCGGGTCGACTCGTCAATTCTACAAGAGACATTAATCAATGACTGCTAGAAAAACCGTTCCATGAATTCATTTTGGTGAACAGAAAGGGAAAAAAACTCCATAACCAACGTATCGTTCAGTTATGAATCTGAAAAATAAAACTTAGTCTGCGTTTCAACAGGTGAAGTATTGTTCATAAGTAAATTCAAGTATAATCCGTGTATGAGTTTTCCACAGCTCGTTTTGTTCCCTCCTCATCAGTCGTCGTTGCCTATTCCATTGACGTCTTTTCACGTTTTTATGTCAAACACGCGTAATTTCTAAACGCTCTTCTTTTCGTAGTTCACTTTGAATACGTACATATTTGAAGAACGACTTATAAACCGAGAACGTCGTCGTTAACATCAAATTTCAAAGTACAAAATCGTTGCCATTCAATTTCACTCCAGATCATCCATAAGGAGTTCAATTTTTTATGCTATTTTATCAGAATTCTTCTTGATTGGAAAGCACAGAGATGATTCTTAAGAATTGATTTATTTCACCAACAGAGAAGAAAAGCTCGAAATTCATCATAGTATCGATCATCTATGTTGTTTATTGTAGCAGTTTGCAACTTATATATTTTTAATATCCACAGTGCGTTAAGAATACCCTAATCCAAACTTTATACCAATTATTATTCGAAAATTTTTTTTTGTATTAAAACATCTATAGGGCAGAAAACTTAAGCCATAATAGAATTAGAGCGCAGTTTTTTCATTCACTAGTGAACCCTACAAATTCGAACGAACTCTGGAGTTTCTCCAATGCTACATATGTACAAATGTAGAAAATTCACTTGTAGTCTTTTTTGTTTTGATTTGAATTTTATTCGTCGATGATCATCGACGATGTCGTGTAATTTTAGCAGCAATTAATATTACCTTTTGTGGAAATGTTCGCTCACTCGCCGTCCGTATTGGTCTCATTTCCATTACCGAATCTCTCAACCGACGTCCAGATTGACATATCGCCAATATATTATGTCTGTAAGAAAATAAAAATGAATGGTTTGTCACTGAAAGATGAATTAATTATTAAGGTGCTCTTTATATGGTGTTTACGGTAAAATTTATGATGTGAAATGCCCTACAAAGATGAGAATTCGACTATGCCTTATTTAAGACGTTTAATGAATATTTCTGAAATGTTTACTACTGCTTAAGAAATTCGGAAGCATTCAAGTGAATCTCCATGTTTCTTCTTTTATCATCCTCTTTAGATATCAGATATTCTTTTGTACTCAGAGTTATCTTTTGGTTTTAATTTTATTGTTATGATATTGTTATTATGACTAATCCACCTTTATAAGAACCGTTATAAGTTAACAAAAACTTATAATGTTAACTGGTCATAATCTCTTAGGTAACGTAATAATAAGGATAAGTCTAAGCATTCGTCTAATCTATCTCTCTTAGAGGTGCGTCACCCACTTTTGCGTTGATTTTATCGTCGAGGTGTTTGAACGGGAATGGTCTATAGGATTGCTTGAGAGAACTCCCCTAATGCAAGCCAATGATGTTTAGTTTTCTAGATTACTTCTAAACCAATTCACCGATCCCCAGTAGATGCAATGCTTGCTTAGCCTAGAGTTGAACTGGAACCTGAGTATACGGTATAAAAACCTTCAAAAAACTGTGAACTCTTCTATTTTTGCACTACGCGGCGCCAAGATAATAATACTATTTTGTTTTATCACTCGGATACTTAGATATCCTGTCTTCGAACAAAGTGCAGGCCTAACAATCTTCTATTCGTTTCGTTCTCGCGTGACTGTTGTCCATGGTGGAGATCTTCCTGGTACGATGAAGATTTGTTAGTCTAACATTAGTCTCCTAGATTCCTGATAACATTGCTTTGGTGTTCTTATAGTCTTCATCACAGTCAATCACTTTTCTTTATAGACTTAGAGAGACAGGAAGAGAGAGATATGTGCCTTGCTGTGAGTTTACTTCAGCAAAATAATGTCTGATTTTGAGAGGTTTATTTTTGCGCAGGTTTTCATGTCTGATGGAAGTCCTGTATCAGCTCTCATTCACGTTGATGCGACAAATTGTTGGGAAGGATTTATTTTATCTAGATTATAAATTATAATTATAGTATATATCGACATTATATATTATCGCAAATGTTATCAATTGTTAGTTGATATCTATAATTTTATTTAATAACATTACTGGAACACATGACTACCCCGGTGATACTTATACCTGTATACCCACTCATACCTGCAGTTCACGCATGTTCCCTGTCTCATTCAGGTCTACTAAGGCCGCCATAGTTCTAGTGTAGGTAATTGACACCAGTTAAAGCTAGGTAAAATTAGCGGCACTGACTTAGAAAGTGATCAGCTCAAGTAACTGTATAGACCAGGCTTGCCTTCAGTCACCTCCATAATATAAAGTTGAACACGAATCTGTAGTCGCATCTAGCAACAGAGATTGATCAACGTGAAAATTCGTCTTAGCTTATCTCTTTATTATTGTTATTATTATTACCTGGATTACCTGGATTCCCGTTGATCATCGACTAGGTCGTGCGGGCACCAGTAAAGCTATTTTTCGCAATCGCGCGCTAGGGTAGTCCAGTGAGTTGTTTTCGCTCTAGGGATTCGATGAGCATCATAATCTCTTTCTAGGGCCGTGGTGAAGAGGTCAGACTATTGGGTTAGTGGTCTTCCTGCAGTGCGTTTGATGTCCAGTGGGATCCAGTCACTTACAGCTCGTGTACATCGGTCATCATCCATGCTCATCACGTGTACACCCCACCTAATCTTCAAAAGTTTAGAGTATACGGCTGCGTCTCTGATTTTTGATCATTGATGTAGATAAGAACTTAGTATTCCCTCTTTTACTTGTGTGATGCGGGAAACGCCATGCATTATTCATTTGATTGAGCGCTGTATTGTGCTCAATGAACGTTCATTCTGCTTTCGTAATGTCCACTTTTCTGAAGCTTACGTCAAGGCAGGAAGAACCGTTGTATCAAAAAGGTGGGCTCGGAGCTTTGTCTTCTTTGATCTCTTCACTACGTCCTCGATGCTTTCATATGTTCCCCAAGCCGCTCGTTTCCTTCTGCTAAGCTCTG
>KN716646.1:62515-85281 GCA_000816705.1 Dictyocaulus viviparus
TAGTTAAATACCGTAATAACCTAACTAATAAGTTAGTAAGTTAATAAATAAAAATAAACTAATAAATTAATAAATAATAATAATAAATAATAATGGGTGACGATGACTGAACAATGATGGCTATCATCTTTGTCCATCAGCTCAGCACAGAGAAGTAGTGGGAGAATCGATGCGCGGATCGCGACTAATTGAACGCCTTTACTCGCGACCGACTTTCAGAAACGTTTATGTCCTAATCGAGCAAAGGCAACGGTGTCTTCTTCACCCTGATTATTTCACTTAGCGCTCTTCCGGTTATGTTTGTTCAGCATTAATGATTAATTATGGTCGAGTCGATATTGAGGAAATGAAACGCTCATTCTACTTTTTCTTTTCTTGAATACTATGCTCTTTTCCATAGACATGGACATCTTTGAATTCCACGTTTTCCTTATCTTGCACAAAAACGACAGCAACACCAATTTGTGTAAGCCGTATTTATGTCGCTTTGCTGTCAATGCTTTGCAAATGTTCTGTTTCTCACAATACATTGTTGTTTTCGTTTTAGAAGAAAATTTTGGCTTTTCTATCGATCAACACTACCTAGTTCACTTGATTTATCCTAGAAATCTTAGCTAGTAATGAATTTTTAGTGATATTATGGTAGGTATTTACTAGGGTAAACTAATTGGTTTATTTGTTTTGAACGGGTCGTCCTACATATCCTTAAGGATTGTCCTACGAATGATTCTGCCCCTTCATTCAACTCGTCATATTTCTCATGTTTGCAATAACTGCGATATAATACCTTTACATTTCTCGAATAGTTCGCATGTAATCAGGTTGACTTGTCCTGTTGCGATCAATATCCTATACCTGACCTTTTGTAGCGACGGCTACGGCGCTCCCCTATTTGTACACGCTATGTGCAGTCGGTTGTCAGCTGTCACCCTCAACATCAAATCGAATCTTCTATATTTATTTAATCCTCAATCTATTTAGTTCGTGACATTTATTCGAGATAATCTGCTTCAAGATCTACATCAGGTATTGCTAACTTCTCATAACTATTTATTGTTAACATCCTGCTTTCTCATAAATTGTTAATGAAATCCAAATTTGCAGTCAATATAAAGAAGTGGTTTTTTTATGGATTTTCAGAATTTTCTAGCTTTCTGTTGATTGATAAGGTGTGTTTTTGACCAAATAAATGCAAAAAAACACAAAAAGTGAGAAGTGAGTGGTCAAAAATGTTTTTAATGGTTGCAAATTTGTGAGAAAAATTAAGAGCTGTGTGAACTAGTGATGCCAAAGCTCTATTCACTGTATCCTACTTTGTATTCCTCTCCAGACAAATTAAGCCTTCAATCGTTCAGAAATCCTAGGGTGACATAGTGCCAGAATAATCTGTCTTGCTAAGAAATACTAACCTGATAAGAGAGTTCTCGTCACAATTAGTGCATTTAATATATTGTGCATCCGACATATTATTTTGAATATTGGGTCTCATTCTTACTTTTATGTAGGAAGATTAGGAATATTGGTGTGTATGTCATCTATGGGACATGAATTATGTTTAGATAGAATAATCTTGTTGTAGTGGTTTTCTGCAGAATTGTACCCAAGTGGTTTATCGCTTTGCTGTGGCTAGGAGGTGTTCCGAAAAAATTTTCATTTTCGTTTGGAAACCTTATTAAGAGTGAAGTTATGAAGATTCGTTGTTGTCTTGATGAGGACGGAGTCGTAAGGTCTTCAAGTCTGCCTTGTGTGGTCACAACTTGTGGAATGCTCCGGCTAGCTTGACTCTAAGTAACGTGTTTCGGTTCGGCCAGTAAATATTGTCAATGAGTGATATTTGCTTTGAGTATTATGCTTACGGTTCCTTTGGACTTCATCCTTTACCCCAGAGAATTTCGAACTCAAGTAATTAAACTCTTATTAATAACACTAACAATGGATAACAAAAAGGGGAACGTTATAACATCAGCAACTACGCACAAAAGAGGGAGCGCTGACTTCTAAGCTATACATATTAGAACAAGAACGATGTATTTAAGTGTTTTATGGCATGAGTATCTAAGAAATTGTGCTGACGCTGCGGATTGTGAAGGAACAGACAGACGTAATAATGTCCAAATAGCGGTGAAGCCATCCATTTTATACTGGGTATCACAGACTGAGATGTGGATATGTGGATGTGCTAATGTCATGCCATAGCCCGATGCCCAGTAGACATTGTAGCTACTTTTGATGTAGCACAAAACTTAAATTTAAAACTATTAAGATAAGATAAGCATTGGCGCTGATCAATCCTTTGTAGCGGAATGCGCCTGCGCATTCATGTTCAGTATGATGAGTAGAATTGGTTAAATGCGAGCGTGGTCTATACAGTGGCTTGACTGTACTATTCTTTACCAATTTAGTGCTAGTTATCTTACTCAAATTTCTCCGGTGCCAATTTACCGATCTCGGAGGGATGGCAACATGTGGTGTGGTATGGGGGCAAACACTAACAGTCGGGCCTGTGTTTCACTATTGCACCTCCATCACTGTGGTACTACGCCGCCAAGCCAGCCACTCATATCATCATATGGTGCTAGTTGGAAATATTCCCAGAACATTTCATTAATTAACAGCTTTTAAATATAATTTATTGTATCCCTGTCTTGGTTTGGCCAATGAATTTTGTCAGTGATGCTAGTTCTGTGTAGTGTGCCACGCGAGTCTTTCGATTTGATCGTTTAACATAACAAATTCGAAATTGGGTATATGAACTACACCTTTATTGAAAAATATAACCATAATTAATGCAGACAGCAACATAATAACACCAGCGAATATGTACAAGAATGTACACAAAAAATTAAGATAATAAAATGAGCGCGATGTCATTATGTGTTGATGGTAGGTTGAAGATCTAAGCAATTGTGGTGATGTTACGAAGCCGGAATGGACGGAGGAACATTGGATGTAGGATAACATTTGAACTTGAGATTATCAAAGCATAGTATTCTTACTTGAAAATTGTCATAGAAAACGTGTTAAAGATCGTTTAGAATCCTATAGACGTCCGCCGACTAGAATGTGGGTCCGTTCTATTTAGGAATATAACTATCATTTATGGAAACGGGAACACAAAATTTTTTCTGACATCAGCCCCTCACCTGCTCATAAGAAACGAAAAATGTATTAGTAGTAATTGCTTATTAAATCTTCCATTTGCTGATAAGGTCGTTATTTTTCAGAATATAATAAGAAAATATACTCAATATACTTCACGAAGCGGTAAAGAAGATTTAACTGCCCATAGATAGGACAAGAATCAGCTTGGGAAACACCAATACTGCAAAGGACGGCAAACAAAACTGAGTGGTTTCATAATCACAGAAGCAATTTGTACATATACATATACGCTAAATGTTAGATGAGTATGAGGAACTACATGAGGAGGAATTATACCAAGGAAGGAAGAAAGCAAATGGACAGCATTCCAGGTCGTTAAGAAGCTACTGATCAACTAACGATTTCAATACCATGTACTCCCCTCTTCGATTCAATAGTCCTGATTGCGTTTTGCTTTGCAGTTGAGGAATGGACCGATATATTTACCAGACCACGAAACTTATACATCCAGCGCATTCTTAACATTTTCTTTCAAATTAAATCGGCACTCACAATACCTCGCTGCAATGTGCAGTTGGGAATTTCAAAGCATATCCTGTCTTCAGTAGTGTACTTTTCGAGGAATATATATCTTAAGTGAAACAAAGTCAGCTCTATAATAAAAAACAAAAAATGGACGGAAAGAATAGAAGACTGGTTCTTGATAGAATGCAAGCGCACTTTTGGTCGTCTCAAATTCAAATTGTAGGGAACGCTTTCGTAGTTGATGCTGGTTATCTGCATTCGCAGACGCGAGTTTAAAATACGTTACCTAGTAATTTCTGCTGCTATAGAGTAAACAAGAACGCATATTGCACTCGAGGTAGCGCTATATTAGTGTGGTCATGTTAGCTTGCAGGCAAACTATACCCTTCATGGTGGTCGATGAATTTTTACGAAAATAATCTAGGAAAATGAACATCAATGACACGGCTTAGACTGGCCATTTAGTGGTGTTGTATAAAACAGCCACATGCAGCCATTTTCACTATGCTTAACACATGCCGAAATTCTTGATCAGTACCAAAACTGATCTTATTTAATATACGTAAAAGAAATCATGTAATGTCTTTTTTACAGGTTCTCATAGTCATAATAGGAAGCATACATCGATCTTTTCATTAGTTGCAGTCGAATGAACTTGCTGGAGATTAAGCGCAATTGAGGACGAATTTCATCTAGTTACCTAGGAAGAACAAATTCTACTAAATATATGTTCATGGCTCAAATTAGTTCGCGCAATAGTTCCAGATAATTTGTTAAAATCATACATGACGAGTTAAGTGGAATGGCTCATCACTTGATTTCTTTTTAAAGCTTTTCACTAACATTTTCATAGTGCATGTACAAGGAACATGGGTCGTGTAAATGATAGTTGTGAAAAGTAAATGAACATTTTACTGTATAGGTTATATGAAAAGTGAGTATAATGTATTTGTAAACTACGAGGGATCGTTCGAAGGCATAACAAAGTGGAAATCTCGCTGATGCAGCCAAGCAAGAATTCGCCTAAAAAAGTTTCGCCTAAAAAAGTGTTCTCTTTGACTGTTGCTAAAGCCTATGAAAATAACACAATTATTTACCAGTGGGGTCCAATAAGTGAGAGAATCCCATATTGCTACGAAATTCCTCGAATGCTGCTCATTACTTCATTTTAGCGGGAAATATATCAGAATTTTCCGGACTTGTTTCCATTCGTAGTATTGTCATCTATTAGAGAATTCTTAATCTTAACGAGAATGATCAGTTGATATGTAGACTCACAAACGAATTAATGAAAAATTGAAGAGATAATCACTGTGAGTCTTTTTAAATGATTCCTGCCAACTAATTGTGTCGGTTGTCCTGCTATTAAAACGACCGATAGAAAAAACTTTTCTGCAGAATCTATTTAGACTTGCTCAGCGGAACACCTCTGTTGAACTTGAAACTCAAAATCTTCCTGTGAATTTCAGAGATCTTTCTGCGCTATTCAGTTGAAATGCGTTTCAAAACTCACATAACCATCAGAGAACATTCACCCGGTGTTTTGAGAATGTAAACATTGGGAAATCTGAATTTGTAGGAGAATGTATTTTTTTTCTAGGATAGTGAGCAGTGCATGTTGTAGACTATACGTATGTGAATGGGAGTAGCGTTAAGGAAAAGCCTTTATGGGGAAAAATATTCGTTGATCGTTTTTCATTGGCTTATAATGTTGATAATCAATTTTAGCAAGAAAAATTCAAAATATTATTGGGTGAATATTTGATGAATCTATGACGCGGACTAGAACATCAATTTAGATAACATTATTTATCCGTGAAATATCCATACAAATCCACATTGCATATCAAAAACGCCATACATGCTCATATCCATCATACTACAATTAGGATAATGTAAGATAATCATTGGTGTTGATCAATTCTTTGTAGCAGAATGCGCACACGTACTGATGTTCAGCATAATGTCGAGGAAGTAGTTAGATGCCAGCTTGGTCTTGTCTATACAGTGATGTGAGTTGACTACTCTTCACCATGTCAGCGCTAGTTATCTTACCCACATTTCTCTGATACCAATTTGCCGACTACAAAGCGATGACGGGCTTACCAGACCTGGGGCTCGGCTGCGAACTGGTTCGGGCTGGTGTGTCACTGTGGCACCACTATCATTGCGCCGCTGCACCTCCATAATACAAATAAAAGAAATTTTAGGTATGAAGATGTTCTTCTGATTAATCTTTTTTATTTGCACGATTCTGTTGGGCACATATGATTTATGCTTGACAGTGTTTTTATGTAAGGTAACAAAAAAAACTGCAGCAACTGTCATTTTGTAAATCTTGAATGAAAAAAATTCAAAGTATAAACTTTCTCTCTTTTGTGCTCATAAGTGCACATTTTTACAATTTTGTATTAATGCTCGTGATCTCTGTTGATCGTAGCTTTTTTCAAAAGCGTCTCTCTTTCTGCACTCTGCCTTCTTAATTGAATGGAATACTGTTTTTGCTTTGATCGTGATTTAATTTTGATGTATAACTGTTTTGTACTATTTAGAGGCGATTTGTTTCATTTCTATGGCGCAACGATGACGGATGAGAATAGTGTCCTAGATAACTCAAAGGACGAATCGTCAAGTTTAGTCGCCGAAAATGTCAAACTGCCAATCAAAGCGGCAGAGCTGGAGTTTGAGATCAAGGAACTTGAACGACTCCTCAAACTGGAACGAGATGAACGAAAACGAATCCAGAACGAAGCGCAGGTTATTCAGTTTAATTCTTTAATAAATCATCTACTTATTATTGTTATTGAATTTATTACTCAATTTTATCACAGTTTGTTATGTTTTTCTCACAAATTTTGTACAATAATATCAGCTTTGTGTAATGGTTATGATTCCTTCGGTACGCCATAGTCACGCATTGCATTCATTTTGATCTGGGCAAAATCCGTGGTAGATTTTATAACTTGATTGCGAGTTATCTGATTATCAGTAATTAAAAGTGCTGTGACCTCGAATTCTAAATTATGAAATCGCTTATCTTGACCGTTTGAGTTGGGATCACATTTGAATGATGAACTTCGAACAGCAACTCGTACCTCATAAGAATTAACGCATTTATTTCGAGAAATACTTCAGAAAAGCATTACGATTGTAAGCCGAAAGCGTAAAGAAGTCATATCGTTCTAGTGAGTTGTTGACTTGAGGTGGTCATGATTTAGAAGAAGTCCGCTAGCAGCAATTTAATCTTGTACAATCCCTGAAAGTTAACGAAGCGAAGGAAAGAAAATCTCAACCACTGAATATGTTAACGAAATCGGCAGTGTAATTTGTTCATTTCTCTACAAACTATTATAGTTAATTAATTTTTATATTTGCATAATTTATAGTCTTACAATGCTGAGTCAATCACAAAACGCGAAACCTCAGTCGGTAATCGAATTCGCGTTTCGCATATGTTTGGCCTGGAGTGCTGGTGACCCGATATCGGCATTACATCGAATCAAGCTAATAATTGTAAGCTAGCAGCTTCATAGTTCAGTTGAAATTCCATTATGAAGATGAGGTTGAGTATTCACGTTACCCACAAATGTGGTATGCGCCATGCACTCACTTTTTCATGAGATTGGGAATGCGGTTCCATTCTATACGGTGTATTGGTATGAGCAATCTCAGTTCAGTGCTGTTCGTCCTTCCGAATTGTATTAGTGTCAATTCACAAACCTCAAATGATTGGAAAACTTACTAAGTTTGGGAGAGGACGCTAATCAACCTTATTACTCTAACTCTACCTATCATTGCGGTGCCTCTTACTCGCCCAGTGAAAATCCATTGCGTGGATATTTAAATGGCTCAGCTTTACGCATTTGCTGCTCTCAGCAATTTTCCTGTTTTAATTTCTCGTGTAACTTCGTATTCCGTAATGGTCCGTGTAGAATACGTAGCAGAATGCTTTATTGGATACTGAGTTGTACAGAATGTGTTGTCGATTAAGTGATATAAGCCGCGCATGTCTCGATGATTTATGAAAGAATCAGGATGAATGTGATTCAGTGATCAATAGTGTTGTCTTCCAGAAATGTTGCATCATTTTGGTCAAGCGGAATACGTCTCATTGATTTCGTTGTTGTTCTAAATCTAGTCAGTGTAAAATTGTATGGTCTATCCTCATTGTCCCATGTAGTATTTTTGTAATTTGACAATTTTTTTCACATTTCATTAGATTTATGAAATGCATGGAAAGTTAGATGTGTAATCTCCATAGAGGAAAGTCTTAGGCTAGTTTGTCAGTTATAAATAATATATTCGAACCTGCTTCAAGAGTGGCGAATACTCTTTCAATTTTACTTTTGTCTTTATTTTGGACTTCTGCTTGTGATGAGGGTAATTAAAGTGGTAAATTCTAGTTTTTATCGTTTCTAATTGTTCTAATATTTGAATTGTTATTTTAAATTATTCTAATGGTTTCTATATGTCGTTGTTTTCAAGTTTTCAACGATAACGAGTAACGCCATGATTTGTTTTACATCCATCCATCATCGCTTATGTTTCTTTGAATGATCTTCTCATAATCCCAACAATCTTAAAACATTCCACGTATGCCTTCTAGTGCTTCTGTGTTGCAGTTAGAATGGTTATTACTTTTCAATTTATACTCCGCATAATTTACACATCTATTGAGATCGTGTTGTTTTTGGGTTATCATATCGTCCATAGTTGTGCTGAGATGGCCGCAAAACTCGGAACCTCAGGCGGGACTCGAACCCGCACTTACAGATATCCGGTCTGCATTGTATTGCATAATATCATTGCAAAATAAAATATAATTACGAATAAGTCTAAAGTTTTGGGTTATTAAGCTGTTATCAGCTTAAGTGGATGTAATGCCGATATCGGCTCACCAGATCGTACCCGTTAGCGGGCAAGTGCTGATAATGGTACCCACTTACTATAAGTGAAGCATTGAGTGGTCGTAGAGCAAGGGCCTCGGTAGTGTAATGGATCAGCACGGCAGACCGGATATCTGTAAGTGCGGATTCGAGTCCCGCCTGATGTTCTGAGTTTTGCGGCCATCTCAGCACAGCTATGGACAATATAATATCATTGCAAAACAAAATAAAATCACGAATATGGTTATCATATCGTTATGTTTTTTTGCAATAAAAAAGGTTTGTTTATATAATACATAATACAGTTGGCAGGGAAACTGTTAAGCTGAATAATTATTTTTAGTCATATTTTTTTGTTTCGCAAGAGTCTCGACAAATACAATTAGAGGTATTTCCCTTATTTTTATTTCCTTTAGACGATATGAGTACGTTGAAGTAGGTGGATATGTTATAGTTTAGAAAGAAATATATTAATTTTAATACATGCTCAACATGCTCTCATCCTTGTCTTTTTGAAGTCTTATCAATTTTTTATTTTCAATCTACGTATTCGCCGAGCGTTCCATATTTTTTTAGAATGTATAAATTCTGGAAGATTTGTATAAAATTCTGTTCGACAGCAAATTAAATGGAGAGAATTTTCTAGTTAGTAGACCTTCATAATAATGATATCGCAATATGCAACAATAATATAATTGATGCTGCATTAATAATACAACGCGGTATGACATGAAAATATCTTAAAAGGGACGGGATCAATGAAGTTGACTTCGGTGACACGGTAAGGACACCTTTCATACATTCCTTATTAATAATCATGTTCCACTTATTACGGTATCTCCATGAACATGTGTGGTCGTCATGATAACCCTGTACTGGAGCTGGCCCTATGGCACTAAATTAGAAGCACAATCATTCTTTAGAGTAGGGAATAGTTGCTTTAGGCATTTTAGGCACTATTGATATAACGATAGTTTCTAGTCTTTCTAGTCTTCACTTTTCGCTTGTTTTTTACGGCCACTCAAATCTCTGCATTCTTCGAATTTTTTCACTTTTCACATTTTTTTCATCAAAACAAACCCTTAGGCCAAACAAAAGTAATAAGGCCATTCATTTTTTTCCATTTGCAGTAACTTCGATTTTTCTAATATTCATTCTTCCCTACTTTGAAATCACTTTTTTCTGACGTGTATTTTCATGGTAAGTACGAGTAATTGCGATTAATTTAAAAGAAATGTTTCCATGTAATTTAAATAATAAATTGTCGAAGAGCAGTGGCTCAGTGGTGGAAGTGCCTCAATGATACAATGGTTCAAGTGCTCGCGGCCGACCCTCAAGCATACCAAGCCCGCCATCCCTCTAAATTCGTGTCAGAGGAATCTCGGTAAGATAACTAACACTGACTTGGTGAAGAGTGGTCAACTCAAGTCACTGTATACAGTCAAGCCACTTATTAGGCTTGCATTCAACCACCTCCACGATATCGCGTTGAACACGAAGGCGTTTGCGCATCTCGTCACAAGGGATTGTTGAACATCGACGATTATCTCATCTCATCTTATTAGGTTGTCGTTGGGCTTGTGATTTTATTGTTAGTAATGTCAAATTCTCAAAGTATCGACCATCTGTAATGTCTATACTTTTGAAAATCGTAGTCGTCAATGGCTTACCAATTAGTATCATTTCAATGCGCATCGGCCTTTAGAGTGATCCTATGCCGTTCACTGATAAATTTTGCTCTTTGAAAACGCAGACGAAATCAAATCTTTGTGCATAGAATGTTGCAGTTCTACATGATGTAAGCAAACCTGAATGAGCACTTCATCCAGATGAAGTTATAAGTTCAAAGTTCTCAATGGGTTAAGAAACGAGCAATACGAAGTGAAGAACTTTTTCGATAGCTGTCAACGCCAAAATATTGCATATTGTTTTGGTTGGGTGAACTACGTGGCTTTCATAATGCAACATTTTCTAAAATTTGTCGGACATTTATATTTTTTTGAATAACAAATGAATTTGCTGATGCTTATAATTGGAATCATCCGGAATGAAATTGTGTTTGGGTGTTGAGGGAGTTTTTCATCAAAATCATCAAATTAGATTGAAGTGAATAAAAAGCTGTAACGTTTTGTTAGGATTTTTAAAATCTCACTTATATCGGATCGGAACAAATGCAGATACACACAATCTTCTCAGGGAATGTTTTAGCATTTTTTTCACTCAATCACTTTGTATTTTTAGTATAGGTTATTCCTTTTTAAGCCCTTATGATTTGTAGTGCCTTCAAAATTCAGTATTCTTTCATCAGATTTGTTTTTTTTTCTATCTACAAATCAAAGCTTATTTTATGCCTTTTTACTTCACTTATTCAGTTTTAATATTTGCTAAAGTTGAATCATGCTATAGAGGTTATGCTAGAATAGGCGTTTTAGAGTGATAGGGATCGCGAATTACGTTCAGTAGAAGAACGATGGATGGAACGAACACGTGAGACTGTGCGAGAACGTGACACTCTTTTGATAAAATTACAGCAACTTGAGGAGCAAGTCGATTTGTTGAGAGTCGATCTTAACAGGTCAGTGAAAAAATGTTTACTGAATCCTTATTGTGCTTTCGTTTATTTCTACAGTGAAGTTTTTGTGCCTTATTATACACATATTGGACGTTGGTGTTGGCCTCACTATGCAGTCTGCGTTATTAATGTTTCTTTGCCGGAAAAGTGATTAAGAATCTGAAACTAGTCAATTTCAATGATTTCAAGATATCACTAAAGAATGTGTGCATAAAAAACTTTTTCAAGTAGCTGGCATTGACGTAGTATTAACGATTATGTTTGATGTTGCTTGGAAATGAAGCTTTTTTCTCTAACGTCGGTGAAAAACTTTTATTCAACAATGCGAATTTGACAGAAAAGCTTCATGTATGGCGTGTGAGGTTAAAAATTAGATTTAACTTGAGAATATCGATAAGTCACAGTGTTATAGTATTATCTAATTCATTGTGAATCATTATGAAACAAATTCAGAAGATATATAGATTCAAACATTTCCCTCATGATTATGCATTTAGATTTTATATGGAGAATTCCCTATGTTGATGAATGCGTGCAGAGGAAATGAACATTCAATCTTAAAAATTGCATGAAAGCTCAGTAACAATTGATTCCGTTACGAGACTATGTCTCCACGGCTGGCCATTAACTAGAGAGGCAAGGGAGAACTAGACAAGTTTTACAGCATGTTATAGTGAATAAAAAAGGTTTACAAATTTGTTGTTGGGACCATAATTGCGACATTAGAAACGACCAATCAGAAGGAATATAGGACTGGAAAATTTGAAATAGAAGATCGTCACAAGAATGGAAACCATTTAAAAGGACTTCCTTCTGTAGCTCGTCTTTTCTATGGGAATTTATTTTTTGAAAACATCACTTATGGACATGAAAGGCTTTTTACGACATGACTCATGTGGAGATCAACCACATTCTCACGAACAGAATATGGTTCGATTTGATCGATCGTTGTTGGTAACCGCCTTTTTTGAGCAAAGTTGGAGGAAAATTTTTTTCTCCGTCAAGAAAAGTCAAACAAATTGCGTATGATGAAGATATTCTCAGCAATGTAATTTCCATTTATAAGTGATAAATAAAGAAATACCCTACTACACACTATAATTGCTTGCCGAAAGGCTTCAAATTTCTGCCGATACCACTTCAGCTTCTCAAACAAGGACATCAGAACGCGTCTCATCTGCCATGAAGGAGATGCTCTTAAGAAAGCGAATTCAGGTTATACCTTGCTGCAACAACTTTGACATATCTTATAATGAATAATTTTTTCAAAAACATGTACATCGATATAAAGAAAACTACATAAGAGAAGTTGTTGGGAGCAGCAGTCTTATCTGAAAAAAATGTCGTTGGATTTTAAGTGATTGTATTTTACACTAATCGCTATGATGAAAGAGAATGGAGCAATTACCATACCCGCGATGAAATGGAATAACTAACAAGAATGTTTTATACCAATCTTTCCGTTCTACAATCCCTGTCGCAGACCCGGAAGTCTCGGCCGCCTGAGATTCCGCTATTTAAAATACGAGTTGCGAGCCTGGAGAAAAGGGTGGCGAAAAATATGACTCGATGACATTGCCGCTGACTTCGTTCGAGACTACAAACTATGTATATCTAACTTCTTGCAACCTATATGGCTTCTTATTTTTAGAAAGAACATGTTCGAGTTCAGTTATAGACGACATATAAAGTGTGTTAACGACTTACAAAGTTTGTCAGTATTACTGTATGCCTCTTTTTCTTATGTTTATCGACTGCAAAAAAAGCGTTTAATAGAGTCGAGACGAATTAATCCTATCAACGCTCGTCGACTATGAAGTGAATTCGCCCTACATATGGATACTAGATGACTGCCATGGAAACTGCAGTACGAACATACACCTGTCGACTCCTCATCATGTCAATGCGGAGAGAAATTCGTTAATGGAATCCCACATGGAAAATCGCGTAGCTACACTGGGTTGGATTATGAAACCACTCTTCTAAGGTGTGAAATGCATACACAGTGATGGAAAATTTTTATCAATTATTGGTTTTGCCAATGGCATCGTCATATTTTCAATAAGTAGTAGTGAAGCGGTAGTTGTGATGCTTCATAAAGTCAATGAAGCGGGAAAAAAAAGATTGGAATGCGCATAAATAAGGCGAAGACTTAGTTTATGAAAAATCCATGGTGTGATTTAGTTGAATGTGCCTCCGATTACAGAGACCACCTTGTACGTTGATTGGACCTCAAATGAACTTGGGAAACAACATAAAGGAGAAATCAGATAGAAAGACAGCAGAATGGGCTGCATCCATCCTGTTAAGGAAGCCTGCAGTAGGCTGAAAGACCCGGAACTCTGCGCTCACCTTTTTGATTCAGCAGTGTTCTCAGCGTTCTATATTTCCGTTGAGACCTGTAGTGACAGTCCAACCACATCAAATAAATTGCGCAGAATTCACAAAGCGCCTAAATGATGTTTGCTGAAAATTAATCTGATATTCATAATATATAGTCAGGTTGCGTAGTTCAGATGATCAAAATATATCATATCTCAAAGACCATATCTTAAAGGTAAGATGAACAGACCACAGGTGGACGAAAAGAACTGTAAAGTGCTCCAACGAAACGCAAGCGATTTTTTGGAAGACCTTTAAAACGATGGCCAGATATTTTCAGCAAACGTACTCACGTACGTCACAACGTTCAAAGAAAATCGCAACCGTGGGCGCCAATCGAGCAAGAGAGAAACGAATGGGAATTACATTAAACCCGCACTAACATAGAAATGAGTCGTCCAAATATCGAAGTGAATATTTGCTAACAAGTGATAACACTTAGTGCTTTAAAGAATAGACCCAAAATTAAAATGACCTTAGCAAATCTACCGTAGGAGTTACAGCAACAAAAATAAGTCATTCGATAATTGTTTACTATTATAAAATCACTTTAGCCAAATCCTTACTATCTAAGTCAAAAGATTCTATGGGGAAACAAAAATCTTTAGAAATTGCGTTTTGTGCTACTACTCAACCAAAACTACCGATTTCTCATTTCCCGTTCTGTTTTGGATTTGACAATTTGAGGTAATACCACAGTGACCACAGTGATCATTCCAAATATTCTAATACGTTTTGAAGCCTGTAAAAACGACTTCAGTAGATTGAGAAGCACCGTGATTGCACGAAATGCACCATATTGCATTTCGTATACACGGCGTTCGCCATCACAACTACAATTTATTCAAGAATTGCACATCACGAAAAGAAGCGTTAAGGAGGCATCCTTACTGATTTTTGAAGTAAAACTAACAATCTGTAAGCTTGTCAAAACTTTTCGGTTTTTGAAATCTAGAAATGTATTCCACAAAAATGAGCAATTTATCGTGAAGCTGGCACGAATACACAGCTAATCAGGAAATCTCTGTTATCAAATTGGACATTGTCCAAATCAGGAAATGATATTTCAAATTTCTGTCAATGAGTACCACTTGTTTCAGTTTTAATAGGAAATGAAAAGTTTGAAGAAAAGTGTATCGTTTCGCTAAACATCTATTTTCCAACGGTGGATTTACATAGAGAAATCGGTAAAAATGTGTGCACACATTGGCTTTATCTTTACCAAATGCATCAATGAAAACAATGGTAGCTTAATTGTAGGAATATTTGTATCGCAACTGAAATCTTTCCATATTACATATTCAGGTTTCATAAAAATCATTCTTCCATATCAGTTTCACAACTTCTTCTATTGAATCAGTCACTTTTTTTCTATCAATTCTTTCAGTTCACCCGTTTCTATTCTATATTTCACTTCGTTATTTCAATTCCAAACATCACCATAATATGTTTGAGTCACTTTCGTCGAGTGACTTTATATTTATTGTAGTCTTGAGCATCTTGATGACCCTATGATTAAAGGCATTAGAACCAAATTTTCTGAACCATATTAACAACTACTCGATAGAGATATCTTTGCCGGACCTTTGATTTTCAATCTCATGACTTTGTATGACTTCTCAAACAAACATAATAGGTGCGTCGTCCTTGTATATTCAAGGGAAGTACGTAGTTAATTGAAATATCACAGTTTATGTTGTAGTTGGGGGCGCAATGGCTGGTGGAGATGTCGCAGTGTCACACCGGCCCGAATTAGTTCGCGGCCGCTCCCATACCTACCACCGGGGTCGGTGAATTGGTACCAGAGGGATCTGCGTATGATCACTAACACTAGCTTGGTGATGAGTGGTCAACTGAAGTCACTTCATAGACCATGCACGTATTCAACCACCTCCACGTTGAACACGAATGCGCTGGCGCCGCCATAAGAGATTGATCAACGCCAAAGAAAAACAGATTTCGTAGAGAACAGCAATCTGTGAAGTCACTTCTTGATTTTTCTTTATAGAGCCGTCGCTTATCGTCTCGAGGTTGAAGAATCTCGAAATCGCATGAAAAATCAGTTAGAGAGCGTACAACGTGACTACGAGGAAACAATGGCCGAGCGGAGCACTGTGCTAGAGGAAAACACTCGTATGAGCGAAGAACGCGATCACTTGCGGCAAACAGTTCATGCTTTGTCCCGTACTTTGAATGAACTTAAGTACAAATTGGTTAGTATTAAAATGTAACAAAAGTGGTATATTTCGCTAACTGATAGATTATTCAGAATGTAATTTACTTCAAATTTTTGCTTTTTAAATCGTCCTTAAAATATTTCCAATGTTTTTCAATCATTTTACAAAAGTTTCATTATAGCAAACCGAAAGTGAACATCAAAATGTTTCGAACAAACTGGAACATACAACACGGCTTCTGCAGTGTGAGTGCTCTGACTTTTGATGTTTGACTTTGTGAAAGACTTTCTCTCTTGTTGAACTGCTTGAAATTTTTCCTTTTCGTCTTTATTTCATCGCATTAAAAATTAACTAATTAGATTGAAACTTATATCAGAGTTTCCGTAGAAAGTCGGATTTATGCATGGTGCCATTTTCGATTTTCTGAATTACAGTTTTTCTTATATTTTCTAGATATTAACTTGAAATAACGTATTGAAAAATGAATTTCAATTAGGTATATTGTTTGGCGACGTTAGAAAGTTTTTTTGTTGTTCTAAAGATAAATGGACTTAAGTGAATATGGAAGAAACAATATCTGCAAACGAGAGAAGATCGGAGATATTGAAAAAGTTAGAGCAACTACGGATGGAGTGCAGGCGGTTGAAAGACGAGCGGGACATAGCAGTGAGGGAAGCGAAAGTCGCTGATGCTGAGTGCCGCGATGCGCTGTTAAGATTGAAGCAAGTCGAATATGAGAATGAACCATTGGTCGACTTGTGGGACACTCACACTGTTGAGGTGGCTTTGGTAAGTTTGGTTGAGTAAAGATTTTGTTTGAATATTCAAAGCGCTTAATCTTACATTATCCCTTTCATGATTAGATCAGTTGTGTGAGGTTTTATAATGAGCTTCGTTATAGACTGTGACTGCCGTTGAAAAATAGATATTTTTGTTGCCTTATATAATGGAAAGGTATTAGATTTTTATCACGATGCCGTTTTTAAATTTATGTAAGCGAAGTTCACAATTTTTGGGGATCTTCATTTTGGTTAGAGTGTTTTATCAACATGGAATGGCATTACTCATTAAAATTGAAAGCTTGGTTTCTTCCGGATTTTAAGTACTGCATATGAGTAGTTGAAGAATCTGCAGTAGTTGCTGATACTTAAATTTTGTATGATAGGGATGTTTTAAATTTCATGCACTCAGGTTTCAGCCATGTCCAAAACTCAACCTGGGTATCGTGTTGAGTGGAGGTAAAACTGACAGCCGTAGTTCAATTTCAACGCCAATTTATGTGAAGGATATAATTTCCGGATCGCCTCTTGAAAACATGTTAAAGTGAGCGGTAAAGATGATCTGAACATACTCTGATCTGGCCCTTCTGGTCTCCTTTTTTGCAAGCTCTAACATTAAGTGTTCTATATTAATAAATTCTATATATTCGTGCAGGCGACTCGATCATATTCTTATGGTCAACGACATCGACGTAATGGAAATGGATCAGCGCAGTGTAATCGATATTTTGAGGAACAGTCACCACCTGAAGATACTTGTCCGACGTAGAGGCAACGTCTCCAATATAAGAGATATTACTTTCACCTCCAATCGTGGTCAGTTCAAGAAAACGTGCTCAATAGATGTTCAATGTCCTTAGAATTATCCAGCCATATTTAAACAATTAAAGCTCAAATTTTTGGATGGAAAGCGTTTTTTGAAATTGCGCTTCATTCTGCTTTAGTCGATCGCTGGAAATGATGTTATTTATCAGCGAAAATGAAATTGGTTCTTAAAGTCCGTAGGAAATCGTCGATATTATGGAATCGCTTCGTAGTCAGACGTCAATTTATTAATGTGAACAGATAAATATGAAACGAATATTCAGACATTGGAATCGAATTGCGTAACGGTGTATTTGTGAATGCTGTTGAAGCAGGAGGTGCAGCCAGCCGTTTAGGTGTAGAACCAGGTCACCGTATCATCCATGTTAATAATGTGCCTGTATATGATGCTAAACAAGCTGAGCAGCTCATTGAATGTAGGTTGAAACTAATGAATGAGAGTATGCTAAAATAAACTGTTATTGCAATCGGATAGAAATTGAATTGTGTGGTATTAAGATGAAGTCAGCTTATATTTGTTTAATTCTGTAAATTTATTTTAATTTTAGAGTACATAGTATTTTTGTTGTAAAACAGATAACCGTCAAACTGTCGTTCGCAGAAGAATGAGAAAAATGGCTTGTCCATGATATTTGTAAATGGCTCTAGTGCAACCTTAAAACTCCTCGCTGTTTGCTACTAACAGTCAGTAGGCCATGCTGCTCTCCGGTCTCCACTATACAACATAGCCAGTGTTTTTTTAAAACGCATTGGTTACAAACTCAAATTTGACTGTCAGAACTCAAAATATTTTTCAACCTGTATTTGTTATCTATTGATTTAAAAATTTACTGTTAATTAACTAGACTTTTAATATGAAGTTAAATTTGTGCTCTTAGTCAATTTTATTAAGAGTGAAACTTCCATTCTAACTAACCACTGTTTATATCGTCCATAGTTGTGCTGAGATGGTCGTCTCGCCTGAGGTTCCGAGTTTTGCGGCCATCTCAGCACAACTGGATTACCTGGATTTCCGTTGATCATCGACTAAGTCGAGCGGACACCAGTAAAGCTTTCATTTTCCCCTATTGTACGAATGTAGTCCAATGATTTCTTTTCGCTTTAGGGATTCGTTGAGCATCATAATCCATTTCTAGGGCCTTGGTGAAGAGGTCAGACCATTGGGCTAGTGGTCTTCCTGCAGTGCATTCGATGTCCAGTGGGATCCAGTCACTTACAGCTCGTGTACACCGGCCTTCAAAAGTTTAAAGTATACGGCTGCGTCTCTGATTTATGACCATTGACGTAGATAAGAGCTTAGTATTCCCTCTTTTACTTGTGTGATACGGGAAACGCCAAGCATTATTCTTTTGATTGAGCGCTGTATTGTGCTCAATGAACGTTTATTCTGCTTTCGTAATGTCTAAGTTTCCGATGCTTACGTTAAGGTAGGAAGAACCGCTGTATCCAAAAGGTGGGCTTGGAGCTTTGTCTTCTTTGTTCTTTTCACTACGTCCTCGATGCTCTCATATGTTCCCCAAGCCGTTCGTTTCCTTCTGCTAAGCTCTGGTGCTAAACGTTAATGATGGTGTCTTTGTAGTCGGATTTCGGAAGGAAGATCGTTTGGAACAACATAGTCGTCTTTCGTCTCATTACACGGAGGTAGACGAACGTGGCTACCGAAGAGATTCGAGTAGTAATTGTTGATGATTTTCTCCATCGCCTTCCTGAAGGAGGTGAGTGTTCCATTTTGGCGTCGGAGAGCAGTCTTGTGATTTGTGAAGCATCGGCAGGCATAGCGAATGCTTTTGCCAGCTTCAGCTGCATCATTCATCACTTCTGCTCTTCTCTCTTTAAGGTCTTCTTATCGCTTCTCTGCAGCGTTTCGCAAGTTTGGACGTTAGCCGGCTATTACCTGCGGCTTTAGCTGCTCCACTTTGGCGTATCATTTCAAGAGTTCTTGAAGACAAGCGTCTCTTAGTGGTAACTGAACTCTCGGCGCTTTTTGCACTATCGTGGAGGATGCAAATGGAGTAATAACCAGCTTACGTCCGAACTTGCGAAACGCTGCATAGAAGCGATAACAGAATACCTCAAAGAGAGAGGAGCAGAAGTGATGAACGAAGCAACTGAGGCTGGCACGATAGTGCAAAAAGCGCCGTGGATCCACTGACTCGTTAGTGAATATCTCGACATTTCATGCCACCCAAGCCATCAGCAAAAAGAGACAAGAAGGCCGCAAAAAGCCAGAAAGTCAGCCGTACTAGACACCGCAGAAAGGAAAGATATTCTGTATGTATCTACCGTGTTTTGAAGCAGATGCACCCAGATACTGGAGTTTCGTCGAAAGCGATGTCCATTATGAACTCGTTCGTGAACGACGTGTTAGAGCGAATCGCTGCTGAAGCATCACGCCTTGCCCACTACAATAAACGCTCAGCACAACTATGGACAATATAATATCATTGCGAAATAAAATAAAATTACGAATATAACCACTGTTTATTTAATTGGTGATGAAAAGCTCTTTCAGCTATTCGCATTAATTGAATGTTTAGATTCTTGAGTAGTTTTCCGGACCGAGTATTCAATAACTTTGGCATTTGTGGGCTTAATCGATTTATTTATTGTTCGGCTATCACAAAGTTATTATTGTAATATTTATTTTTCAAGTTGCGTTTCGGCAACACCCATTAATTATCACAATGGCAGCTACGTGTTAGCTTTAGAAAAAATGAATCAACATAATTACAATACATTCATATTTTTTATAAAAAATTGAAATAGCTTAGTTTTGATTGAATTAGAAATTCAGACGGCAATGGTGAGGTTGTTGTGGGACTTCTGGACGGTAAAAAACGTACTATTTATTCTAAAGAACAATCATCAAAGCAAAAGCTCACATTGTTTTCAAAGGTACCTTGTTTCTTCGTTGACGTATTAAATAAATAAATGTAATTATATCACTGCATTTTTGGGTCATCAGTAACGGCTTTTAATAGTGAATTTTTGATCTCTTTTCAGTCAAGCTCAGTACGCCCATCACAATAAAATTTACAAAGTAGAAAAGCTCGATGAATGGCATAGTTAGTTTTTTTTCCTAGTGAATCTATTTTGGATATTTCACAGATATTTGGGCGACAGTCAAGCGATAAGTCCAGAATAGTGGCTAAAGCTAACATTGGGATTACTCGAGGAGAACAAGCGTTTTTTCGACAGGGCTCACTCAGAATTCCTTCCCAACAACACGTTTCTCAGCAGTTGATTAGATATGGATCACTCAGGTGTGATTTGAAGAGATATTCAAAAACGAAAAAGTAGATGTATAGGAATACTTCTGTTTTCAATATTTTGAAGAGAGCTTTGTTTCCCACATGGGGGTTTTAGCTAGCATGACACTTACTTTTCAGTAGAGAAGATTCATTTTAAATGACACTTTTGTTACCGAGACGTTGTAGAAATGCTGTTTTCTTTTGTTTTGTCGATACGATTTTTGAAAAAAACGCAGTGTTTTTGTGTATTTTTTCTTGGATATCCCGATACCATCCAGTCATTTTCTTGTCCACTTTCAATTTTATTCGTTGAATTATTATAATGAGTATTTTTAAATTGTCTTTGTAGACTCAGTAGCTTTCAATTCATTTTAATTTTCATTTTTAGGGCACCGCATGGCAGCTCTGAACATGCAAAAATCGCTGATCAACTTGATCATTTCCCTATTGAAAATCAAAATTTGTAAGTAACTTGCTTTTTTCTTTTGGTTTCCTATCGTTTCGTTTTGTCCATAATGGAGGTCTGTTCTGCTGAGGGAAATACTTTTCTGAAATGCTTTTCAGACGATCTTCTGTGCTTTGTGAAGCGACAGGAAGTACTTGGCCAAAATCCATACAATTGATTGAAGAACATAATTTACCTTTACGACGTCGTCTGCATCGACCATCCGTTTTTCCATTGTTTACACCGCAAAGCCATGCGAATCATAGGTTAAATATTACTCATAAAATCTAGCAACACTCCTCTCAGAGGAATAATAGCTTTTACGTAATGGCCATACCAAGATAAAACATTCTGTTATATGGGCACATTGATTACTTTGTTGAAATCTTAACACTATGAAGCGATTCATGTTTCCCTTCATTCAGAAAAAGTTTACTTATCTTTCTAATGAATAAGTTAATGATTGCAAGTGTTTAATTGAGCAAAAAGTTAACATTTAGAACTTTACAAATTTAAAATGAACTTGACTTAGTGCAACAGAAAAAGATAGCTGGTACTACAACTCGCTTCGAAGTGGAGACGAGCCATGCAAGCGTCCAAGTAAGTGAGAAAAAGAAGCTTTGTTAAGCCGATGTGCTTACAGGTTGGCACCACAGCCGTCCGAAATATTGTCAACTCGCTGTGGGTGCTCTACACCATCATCGGCATGGTCACCTCGTTCTACTGGCGACTCTAATTTCTTAGATGCCCGTTTGTCGGACGTACGATTTCAAAAATCACCAGCATCATCGACTGTATCGTTCTCTCACACACATAGGGTTTCAGCATACAAGTAGGGTTGGACGTTTCCTTCATTTTGGAATTAAAACATTGATTACATTGGAAGAGAACAAAGTATAATCGTTAATCAAGTAAGAATCTACGAAGCTACAGTTTCATGAATACTTCACAAAATCATGATAACCACTAAAGAAGTGAAAATGGCGACCTGTTGGACAATTATATTACATACTTTTTCAGTCCTACACTTCCTGAACCACCACCATACCCAGGCCCTCGAGACGAGTCCACTTCATCATTGTTATCCTCAAGCAACTCGATTCCTTATCCAAGCACCAGTTCCATGCATATTTCCGTCTATAATAACCATATGACTAACTGTAAGTGTTATGTTATGAGTGTTGATCAAGTTTTCGTCAAAAAATTCTGGTCCACTTCCGCTTAAATCTTCATAAAATCTCGGTTTTCAAATTTGAGTGGTATCTAATTACACAATTTTGTTATATTTTGAAAAATTAAGCCAAGGGAGGCAATGTAGATCAGAAACATAATTGTTCCGAAATTACTGAATAGTCTTTATAGCACCTTCTGAAACATTGCTCAGCGGTTCATCGAATAGAGTTCGCCGCGTCTGCTTGAGTAAAGAAGACGGCGAATATGGGCTGGGCTTGGAAAATTCGAATGGAGGAGTAATGATTTCCAGCGTACCTGAGAGAGCGAATGGTCTTATCAGAAGGGGTGACAGACTACTTGATGTACGTCCTTTTTATGAGTATTCTTTTATTTGTGCGATAATTTGCGGATTCTTAGCGATTTAAATGTTAAGTAGTTCATCGAAAGTTTAGTGTTTTCAGATTGGTGGCATAAACATGCGATCAGCTGATAAAGATGCCGCCAGCAAAGTTTTGACGCAGTACTGTGCAAGCCATGACGAAGTAAGTTATTATAAAAGATATGGTTCCAGTAGTAGAATGGGTAATTGAACCTCTGGATTACCTGGATTCCCGCTGATCATCGACTAAGTCGAGCGGGCACCAGTAAA
>KN716647.1:0-17505 GCA_000816705.1 Dictyocaulus viviparus
CAGCGGCTTTTGTGGATTTCTGCCCGCCCATTGTTCGAACTCTACGGATTCGTCCAAGGCCTTTTTTTTTCATGAATAAAAATCATCGATTATTGATTTTTCCTCCATGTCATAATTAGTGATATAAGTATTTTTTTAAGCACTTTTTTTAAAAATTTACTTACTTTTTCGTTATATTTATTACGATAGTAGGTTCATTTAAATCGATAGTCCCTCAATCTTCAATTTATGGAAAAATTTGTTTCAAGAATACTTTGCAATTCCTTAGCGCTCCTTTTTTTTGCAATAGATCGATCCTTTATCGATTACAATAGATCATATGAGGAATATTCGACTCATTTGGTTTTTTTTTTGTCGGAGTGATAAATGGTCTCGTTTTGAGGTTTAAGCCTACTGCGGTTGATTAGTGTTTTATATCTTAACATTATAAAGCTGGTGGAAATCTGATTGCGTTAATTTTCAATTCACAGTCCAACACAAACCGCATTTATTTTTTCACCAATTTAATAAGGAATGTATTAACATAAAGCTGACCTATATGCTTAATTAAGAGATAGCATACATCGAATTATTTTTAAAATTCTTTTATTATGTGTTATTTTGTATTTCTATGAGAAAAAAACTCTTACAAGTAATGATTTTCTTACTTCTTTTTGCATAAAGTGACTAAACAAATTAACGGATTACTGATGATCCTCATTGTCTCGTAGGTGAGGGAAAAATTTATTGAGAAAACTTAATTATTGTTTTAGTGAGTGATTACAGCTTTTGCTTTTTTTTATTACAAGGAGCAAATAGTTTTTTTCTTCTAAATTTCATAAAACAGCCAGCGGCTTTTGTGGATTTCTGACCGCCCATTGTTCGAACTCTACGGATTCGTCCAAGTCTTTTTGTTCTCATCAATAAAAATCATCGATTATCGATTTTTCCTCCATGTCATCATTGATGATATAAGTATTTTTTTGAAACACTTTTTTTTTATAAATTTACTTACTTTTTCGTTATATTTATTACAATAGTAGGTTCATTTAAATCGATAGTCCCTCAATCTTCAATCTACAGAAAAATTTGTTTCAAGAATACTTTGCAATTCCTTAGCGCTCCTTTTTTTTGCAATAGATCGATCCTTTATCGATTACAATAGATCATATGAGGAATATTCGACTCATTTTGTTTTTTTTTTGTCATATAGTAGTACTTAGAATTTCCCCTCAGATGCTTATGATTTGAATTATCGTGAATGCTTCTGGTAGTCTGCCGAGTTATTCTACCTCATCGTTTTCATATCAATATGAGTGATATTTATCAAAAATTTCAGATATTTTTATGATTGATATTGTAAGCTGAATGAAAACTCCATCATATTAGCGATATTGACGATGAAAAGCTATCGGTTTTTTTTTATCCATGAAGATCATCGTCAGCTCTTCAAAATATTGAGAGTTATTTTGTTACTCATTTGTTTTCGAATAATATTATAAATTTATAATTGATTTAACTCATAATATCCTCATTAATTTCACAGAGGAACAGCTCTACTAGCACTATCCATCCATGTATTTTTGTAAAATAAATAAAGTACTCAAACGTTTTTTCATACAAAATAAAGCTACTGAATAAATTTACAAAAAACAACGTTTTTTTCTTTTGAATTATCAATTTTTAGTAGATCATACAACTCCGAAGTATTTTGAAGAACCACAATCGCTTCCTCTAAATTGGATTTTTGCCAAAAAAACTCACCAATAGAAATCTGCTTATCTCTGAAGCTGTACGGAGCCGCTTATATTTGAGAATTATTTTGTCTACCTCATCAAAAAAGTATCATGAGAATAGAGGTCCGAAAAGTACCTAGGTTTAAGTGACTCACCTATTTCAATCAGGTAGGAAGTACTATGAAAATTGAGGTTGAGAGCAGTACCTGAGCACAACTAAACTACCTATTTCTCAGAATAATCGTGAACGCTTTTTTCTTTCTGTGACATTTTTCCTCTTTAGAATCAGCTTCTTAGTTTCAATCATAAAAACAATTTCATCGAATAAAACCAGTAATTATCTCCATTCATTGAAGCATTCTTTTCCTCAAGACGAAATAACCTCGGCTGATGGATTTTAACAGTAGATTTGCTATTTAGGGTACCGTTTATCGCAACGAGGATACTACCGTAAGATGATGAGGCACAATTGGTTTATAAAAATTTAAATAATGAATTATTATTTCAGTAAATCAATGCTTAGAAAGTGTGCATCTTGTTTGGCTTTTAGAGTAAATCCTACCAATCGAGTTACTAACTCATTTTCACAATTTGTTTTAAAAGATAAGTTTCGTGATGAAGTTCGATCTGTAACGGTAAGCTTTTATTCCATGCGGCGATTAGGCTTCAGTCAATTCGCGGCTATCGCTAAACCTACCAAGTCCTCCATACCTCTGGCGTCGATGAATTGGTATCAGAGAACTCTGAGGGAGATAACTAGCAGTGACGTGATGAAGAGTGGTCAACTGAAGTTACTGTATAGCCCAGGCTTGCATTCGACCACCTCCACGATGTTACGTTGAACACGAATGCGTTGGCGCATCCCACCACCAGGGATCGATCAACGCTAAAGCTTATTAAATTTTATCTGATTAAAATTTAATTATATAGTTTAATATGTATGGTAAATTCTAAAATAAACCTCAATCCTCAATCTTCAACTCTTTGAGTAAGATGTTGATCTAAAAGATCGGGATACTGTATAAGCAATCAAGATATGGTAATTGTTATTCTTATTAGGTTAGAAATCTTTTTTACTGAAAAGTAGGAATTCTCCATGTTTTCAAACAAAGTAGATTTATATTTTGGTTTTGTAATCAGATTTTTCGAACGGTTTAAGTATGTATGTCCTAATTAAACTAATTAAACAAAATCATACAAGTTATTGCCTCATAAATGAGTTTCGTTTTTGACTGAAGACTCTTCACTGTGCTCTAAGGTGGAATGTATTGCATGACAGACGTACATGAACATTTTGATATAATTGTCGTAGATAATCATCATCAATTGTGTTTTTATTTACGTATGAATTCACGAAGGTATTAATTATTTAAGCAAGGAGATAAACGTCTCGAGATATTTGTCATTGTCGATCATCATTTGTCATCTTGAAATATACCTCTCTATTCGTTAAGGTATCACATCACTCACTCAATCAATTGCTCAGAACTTCTCATATGTTCCTTAGTCACTCATCTCTTCGACTATCTGAATCTGCTGCATATCATCTACAAATTGACTCACTGCTTCATCAGTGTCACTATTCCGCTCATTGACTTCTAGAAGTGAAATTTGTCTATCATACAATTTAATTGAGGATTGAAATGATTCTTCTATGAAATAGAAGCCTAGAAAATTCTAACGCAGTAACGAACTATTCAAAATGTAGCGATAGTTATCACCGCTTCATCCCTATCGATTGGTTATCTTTATAGAATTGATCTTGGTAATCCGATCGATTGACAATCAGTTGATAATTATTACAATAGATATTGATTTTTTCCGAACAAATGTCTATACTGAAATCGTTCGACATTTTTCTTCATAACTTTTTTTTTCCAGTCAAAAAACAATTATGTTCTGTGCTAAATAAAATTACAAAGAAATGAAATTCACACTCAATCATCTTCGCAATTTTTAAAGAATAGCGCATTCTTTAAGGATCGATATAAAGCCGAGTTTTTTTTTCATCCTATAAACTATTCGCTCCGTTTTGAATTTTATTCACTCTCTGAAAAAACTGGACTCATTTTGAGGCTTGACTTGACCTCTCTCAAATAGTGGGATCGCCTTGATATCGTCATCCAAAAAATAATCGGATTAAGTTGTTCATCTATGAAAAAATTGTGATAGACCGAAGTCTTTTAGACGACCATCTGGATCAGCATTTGATATGGAGGAGAAGAATTCCATTGAAAATTAGATGTAAAGTTTTCAATAGATGAGGTCACGTTAAGATGTTGAGGTTGAGGTTAAAGTTGAGATAGTTTTTCTATAAGAAGAATTTCATTCACATATATCAGCTTAGTATTCTTATTAAGAAATAATAATAAAAAATTTATCTCATATCAAGGAAAGAATAAGTATTTAAATTTTTTTTTCATAAAAAAAAATAACAAAACTTATCCAAACATGTATAATATTTGTATTAACAATATAAATACGACTAAGCAAAAGCTTATTTGTATATTTATTATTGATTTATTTTTTCAAACATACATTACATGCATTTAAAATCACTCGTTTAATAATTTATTGATTCTTATGATCTATATTTATGAAATCACTTGTCGATCAATAGCTATTTTTTGTATACGTAAGAAGTAAATCAGTTAATAGTCTAAACTGCTACCGTAATCTCTATGGTATTCGATTTTTCAATTATTATACAAAAAAAAATATATTTTTCTTCAATGGTTTTCTTTTTTCATATTGCATATATCCGTAATTTAACACACCATTATGGATGACTGAAACCAAATAGCAGACAAAAACGATCTAACAAGTTATAAATTACTCCCAGTTGAGTGCTTTACCTCCTATCTAAGAAAGCGTTAAGAAAAGACAACGAAAGGGTCAGATGTATTGGTTAGCCTCAAAAATGAGGATTTCTTAAGATGTGTTGCCTAGTTTTTAAGGTTATCAAAATTAATTATTCAAACAACACCGGATATCGGGAGATGTGGAGTTGAGTTGAGTTTCAGCTGAGGTTCCAAGTTTTTCGGTCAACTCAGCGTCATTAAAGATACAAGAGCATCAACTACATTAAATTATCGCAAATTTTATTGCACCAGCCGAATAATGCTTATATTTAGACTGAACTCAGTTTACTGCATACGTATAAACAAGCAATTTTTTTAATCCTAAAATTTTTATTATCGATTCAAATTTTGATCGCAAGCAAACAGAATTTGATAAATTGAAATCGATGAGTTATAATTTATAACTTAATTTGAATCAAAAATAAATCACTCCGGTCACAAATAAGCAGAAGCTTCAGCTTTGATCTTCCTGTGGGATGGAATTCAGCATTCAAATTCATCATATATGCAGCAAGTGATTGAATGCATATTTATTTTCTAGGCTTAAGCTTGTGGGGATATTAATTCTTAGGGAATCAAACGTACCCGCATACAAAGACGGTGCATGTTCATCTACACCAAATTTCTATGGCAATGACGAGCGTAGTAGTCGAACTGAGGTGCAATCTCGCGTAACGATGCTGGTAACTCAAACCACCACTCCATTACCTCAGTGCTTATCATTCATGAAATGCCATTGAGGACATATTGTTAATCAAAAACTGTAACAGATATGGTCTAACCAGCACATTCATTAATAATGGTTTTCTAGAGGTTTAATATTTGTCGCTTCACTCAACGAAACCTCAATTGATCGTCATTGTTTGGAGTGAGGCAGAAGACTAAATTTTTCTATTATTTGAAAAAAAAATATAGTGTTTCTAAATGCAAATTCCATTGAATATGATATTTGAGTTTTGGATTGTCTTGTCGAAATAAGAAAAGAGAAAAATCGAGGCAAATTTATATGACAGAAAGCACTTGAAAAGAATGATTTTTGAGGAAAAATATAACCCATAAAAATGTATTGTACAGATTTGAATCGTATTTGAATAAAATTTTTGAGATATTAACTCAGTAATTTACTTTGTGCATTGATTTTTTCTTCAGTTTCTCACCTCATTTATACAAAATTGATGAGTGAATAGAAATCGCGGTACTTCTCAAATCGTCTATGTCTTAAGTGATTCTGATTTTATTTGATGAAAGAAGTAAGTAGGAGAAAAAAAAAGTCTAAAAATGTAATTGAGCAGTGGTGTTTTCCTCAACACGATGACCTCATACTCATTTTTCCTATACGAGACGAGACGAGTTGAGACGTACATTAAGATTTTTCTCTTTTTTTTTTAAATTTATTATTTTCATATGTAATTGCCATGTGTTTCAAGAAATATTTATTGATTCAACGTTAATTATAGAATCTATGATGAATGGAAGAAAAAAAAATAAGAAACGTTGTAATTTTTCCACGAATAATTACGGTAGTAATTTTTTTCCGGTTTCATCAGCGCAATATATAACCACGCCGCAGTGGTGTCTCTTTGATACTACAGAGGGATAACGCGTACTCGTATAATTACGGTCGTTCAATTAGAAGAGTGCATTTGTTGTGTCACTCCATGAGGGATGAGTTTGATTTGAGAGAGAGTTTTTTCAGAATGTGTTTTTCTGTTTGAGGTGTTTCATGCATAAATCATCAATGTGCGTTCTTTTAAGTTCTCATCCTATCACTAAAACATAATAGATGATACTCTAACAGAATGAATTAATAATAAATGTGTTTTTCTTAAGTGAAAAAAATATTCAGTTGCTTTCGTAAAGACCTCTGCCTTTTTTTATTGGCAACTTGCCAATGAAGTTCTTTTTCTGGATTCACTTGAATGAAGAAAAATAATGTTTTTTCTATTGCATTGAAGGCGATGTTCTTCTTTGCGGTCTTTCAGATTATTTACATTTTCTTTATTTCAACTTTTTTTTTTCCCTTCTTACATTATACCCTTATAACAATCCACTCATAAAATATTAAGCTTACTCGATTTGACGATTTTTTTCTTACAACAGTGTTGTTTCTATCCTAATTACATCTGATATCAGCTTGTCGTGAACACGTCATGACGGTCAGGACATGATATCATCCGTTACCTCCGAGCTTTTTCCTACAACGTTTAATTGTTTTCTATCGTTTCAGTCGTCGAACATCTTATATCGTTAATTATAAGATAAAATCAGTGCATTTCAGTATATCGTATTGCTAAAATCTCGACTCAATCACTATAATCAGCCTGAGGATCATCGAACTCCTCATCTATCCAGCTATCAATCGATATCATCAGAAAGATGATAGAGCAGTTATTGTTTCTATGTCTATGGTAAATATTTTTGTAACCGTGCTGTACTTCTGAAGTCCAGCTAGCTTTAAAACCAGTTGTGAGTGTATGGAAAATTTCTTGAAGAGTAATGACAATTTTCCTCTTCCCTCATACTATTCACTTCTTTAAGACGTTCATTCGTCTGAATATCAAACATAACAAACTTCAGTTGGAGATGTAATGCTGGACGAAGTGAGCCACCTCCCCTTTATATGGACAAGTTATTACACGGTGGACGTGAAGTCTACGACAGGCATTCTCCACCTCCTGAGGAAGGCGAGCAAGTTTTTTCAGGATCTCATTTAATTTCTTTTGATCTCAATCGCAACAATTCTTAAAATCACAAATTGATAATGTCCTAGATCACAAACCAATCAATACCTTATATTTTGCAGTTTTCTTGTTTATGTATATCTTACATAATTGAGTTATTCATAAAATCCAGCGCCTCAGGGAAGACTCTTGTAAGATTCTAATTAATATCCAATCTTGTGACCTCTCCCTTAAGATCAACATACTGAGGCATACCTGAGGCTTTAAGTCTCATGAAGTTTATCTTGAAAAACAAAAGCTACTGAAGTTTCAAACATTGTACGATTAGTACTATATTGACAACAACAATATAGCGGATTAAAAAATAACGATATGAAGTGGAGCTCTCAAGACTTGTTCGTTTCAATCAGGCTGTAGACTGGAGTACTATTGACACAGCAGAATGAAAATGCTAGTGATGACATTTAAGCTGAAGATGGTTAAGCCGTCAACATGAAGACTAAGTCTGTTACAGATGCAAGACTCTTCAATGAGTTTTTCCATCAGATCTGCTGGACGTATGGGACAGTACGGATATGCCATGTGTTAATGAGGAAAATGTTTGGTTCCCTCTCACTTGAGTAGCATACATTCAGAAACTCGCTTTTGGAAATTAGATAGACTCATTTCTTTCACTCTTTCAACACATATCGACTATGAAGTGTTGTTTAGACTAAAGGCTAACTCAGAAGAGGTTTGGGTATTTGTAAATAGAGATTAACCACGAGTACGAATTGAAATGACGCTTCTAAATGAAATAATTGGACTATTATTGATTCAAAAGACTCAATAAAAATAAGAAATATTAATTATACAGCAAATGCCCACTTACTTACCTGAATATATAACAGTTTCTTCTCTTATCGACAAAGTTCCAGGTCATAAACCAACAAATGTTAGACTAGCGATGTTCATTGAGGGCATGTCCTCGTTCAGAACTCAAACTATGGTAAGATTCTGACGATTATTTCGTGTTACCGTATTAGTTTTCATCACTTTTGATCTGAAAAAAGGCTTCTGTAACGAAAGACCTCTATTAGCACAGCAACAAAGGTTTACTGCCTCACAATTTTACCTGACTTTCTAGCATGTGGAGGCTTTTGGATTATTTATAAATCTAAAAATTGACTAACGATAGAAAGATTTCTTTAACCCACTTCTTATGATAGGTCGTTCCCATTAAAAAAAAATTAAAAGTAATGTAATTAACTAACTTTTAACGTTGACTCGTTTTCTGAGAAGAATAGAGTGTCAACGGTGGAACCTAAATGACATCCTTACGACAATTTGAAAAAATTCGCTTCGGATTGTAATTATTATGTAGCGTTTATTCTTGTAGGATGAGGTTATTGCCTCATTTCACATATGCCTCTTTCTTGTATTTCAATACATTTATGTTAAAATAATTATGACGGATTTTGCTTAATGATTCAAATTACTACCTCTCAATAATCTAGACTTTGGGGAGTTTCAGGATTTCCAATTGGACGTCTATTTTCAACAGTTTTGGAAGGACCGTCGATTGGCTCACAATGAGTCGCGGTAGTGAATTTCATTAAATTTTTATTTTCTGGGAAAGCCTTTCCATTTAGGGTAGGGTTGCTGTCTTTGTCTTAATTATTTTAATATATTTCTTATTACTGATCTAGTTTTTGAGGTAGAGATAATTTTGCTTCGGTGGGCGCCGCAGTGATGGTGTCACAATGACTCGTCGGCCCTAATCAGTTTGCGAGCGCCTCACAGTCCAACCAAGCTCGTTATCTCTACGGGCTCTGTAAATTGGTAGAGAGAAATCTGGATATGACAAACAGCACTGGCTTGATACATAGTGATCAACTCAAGTCACTCGTAGATCGCGTTTACATTGAATCACTTCCACAATATCACGTCGAACACGAATGCGTTGGGGGCATCTGACAACATCGATTGGTCGTCGTCCAAGCTCATCTCATCCTATATTTCCGCTTTAGTTCATCCAGTCTTATGATTGATTTTTGTACAATAGTATCATTGCTTTTCTTCAGTTACGAAGCTCAAAGCCCTAAGGCGAATTTGGACCTCTGGATTGGTTGTCTTATGGGTTTTTGACTAACTTAAAATCGTAGGGTAATAATAGTATATATATATGTTTTCGGTATCATAAGATCTAATTGTTCAGGTTTAAGCTGGAAAAACATTTATTTCATTCTATTATTGATATTTAGGCGTATCTTAATTCGAGATAAAAGAACATTGGCAAAAATATGGCATCCAGACATTTATTTCGCAAACGCCAGGATAGCTGAGTTCCATGAGGTACGATCTTGCCCTTAATCTCATTCCTCTTATATTCTTCTAGGATATAATTTGAATAAGGCTTTATTTGATCATAGTTTTTGACATTTTCTGCAGACCAATGAACGGAATCCAATTTGAAAACATTTGAGGAATAAAGTTGTTATTATCAACTGAATATCATAAAAGTCAAAAGGTTTTCTCACTGTCCTATTACAATCATAGGATGTAGTGTTAGCACAGTGCTGAAGGTACTGCAGTGAGACACAAGGCCAAATCTGTACGCATAGGTTCGAAGCCGCATCAAGGCTTAACAAACCCGCCATCTTTTAGGTGTTAATAAATTAGTGCCAAATAAATTTGTGTAAAAATAGCACTTCTTGGTACGGAATGGTTAACTTGAGTATCTCTATAGACTAGACTTGCGTGCTGTGCCGCAACAGGGATTGATTAACGCCACAGGCTATCTTATCTTGCTGATGGGAAAATACTACCTCAGCAAAGAATACTGCGCTTCGAACCTAAAAGCTTATCGTTTAGGCTTTTCAACGTTTTGAAAATATTTATTGAGTTGGTAATTTAGCGACTTACGATATGTAGCTTTACAGTCGTAACATTCTTCCACCTTAAAGGTTACGCAACCAAATTTTTTACTATGGATCGAACCAAATGGTTCAATTTTGTACGATACACGAATTTCAATGGTTGTCGTTTGTACACTGAATCTTGAAAAATGGCCTCTGGATACTCAACGATGTCATCTTCGAATCCTCAGCTGTAAGTTAGTTATTATACTATGATGACGTCACTTAAAACATTGCTATGAAGCTTCATATGTTTTTTTTGTCCTAAAACACGAAGAAAACCTTATTGGATGTACTTTAGTTTCTGAGTTCATATTAACTTTTGAATGTAATACAATTTTATATATGTTTTACATAGGTATTGATTGAGATCTATTTCTTTCAGTTCCCTCTCAATAACTTTCCCTCCTCACTCGTTCACTCGTTCTTAAATAGAAATTTGAATTAATCGTCATACTATTGGAGAAAAACCTCTCATTTTCGTATTATTAAAGCGAAGCGTTTACTTTTCGTTTTCAAAAAGCGTATGCCATATTGGCGAAATTTTTGTGTAGTTTAAAAAACAATCAATACGTATGAAAATTATAGACGCCTATACGACTGATCAATTACAAATTGAATGGATCAAGGGAACTCCGATTACACGAAATCCAAATATAGCCATGTCCGATATGCAAATTGTTGACTTATTTCCTGGATTGTGTGATGGAAATTATTCAACAGGTAAACACGTTCGAATAATTATTGATTTATGAATATTAATCGATTGCTTAATGTAATTTTTAAAAAATTTTCCATCCACATGACAGCCATTAACGATTTGCTCAATATAACTAGCAGCAAAGCCAACGCTAGAAAACTCCATCGAAAAATGTGATACTTGGCGTTTATCACACAAGTGTAAGAGGAAATACGAAGTTCTGACCTACCTAAACGATTAAACATCGGAGAAGCCCGATAGGTTGGTAGCCGTCCCCCGGGCTTACTGAGACCGCCATCCCTCCGGCTACGGTGAATTGGAAACAGAGAAATCTGAGTAAGATATACAGCACTGATTTGATGAAGAGTGGTCAAATCAAGTCACTGTATAGACGAGGTTCGCATTCAACCAGCTCCACGATATCACGTTGAACACAATGGCGTGGGTGCAACAAGGGATTGATCAACGCCGAAGCTTATTTAACTGTGAAAAATCTTCAATAGAAAAATTCTCAACTTGTAAGGAGAAGAAGGTTGATTTTCAGGAACGTGGAGTTGTGTGACAGCTGAGTTTTTTGTGAAACGTGAAGTAACTCATCATGTTATGCAATCGTACGTACCGACTACGTTGATTGTTGTTATTTCGTGGTAAGTCTAATCGATTCAAATAGAAATATTATAGGTTATAGGTTCAAATGTGAGTTGAAGCTTGCTAGAGGTTCTTATGCCAACTTCTAGTCTAACTAAAGCTTCAGTGGTCACTACAGTAGTACTAAAATAATATAGGATGCCGAGCAGCTTTTAGTTAATAACGATTGCTTTTCTTGAGTTTTTTTGAGTCATTTTGTAGACATCAACAATCAGTAAGCTCTATGATATCATTGAGAAAACGAATGGGTGGAGCATTCCACATAGGGGATTATGTAATTTTTCCATTTGCAGTTGCAGGACTAAATTACAATATGAATTACCATTAAAGTAGATGAGCGCTAAGTAGGGTGCTAGGATTTGTTGTGGTTGCAGTAGGGATCATAGCAGTCAGCTAGATTTTTACATCTTCTTCAACAGACGTAGAGTAGTTCGGTAGAATAGTAGTGAACTCCTTTGCAGTAGGAGAAGTACTGCGACGGGGGACTGGTGATTCGACTGAGTATATGAATTTGTTGTGTTGTGGTAGAGAAGCATCAGACTCGCTTCGTAGCTTACTTCAAACCTATAAAATTAAACTTTTATATAAAAACATAACAATACTTATTGTATTTTATTATTTTTATTTCAAGGTTTTCGTTTTGGTTAGATGTAGAAGCCGTTCCAGCTAGAGTTTCATTGGCTATAACGACATTACTGACACTTTCAACTCAAGCAAATGCCGCCAGAATGGCGTTACCTGAGGTAAATATTGATCTATCATTCTTGTACTCTCGAAAAAATCTGTCAGCTTAGAAAAAAAGTGCTAATACTTCAGGTAGATAAAGTAAACATTGCTAATATAGCTGTTATGTGACAAATTCAAAATATCAGAAGAAAATTAACACTCAGCTATTTTTTTCACTAGTGAGGTAGTATATGCTTACGATAAAGTTTATTTCATATTGATTTTCTGAACTGATTCTTTTTAAAGGTATCCTATATGAAGGCTATTGATGTCTGGATGGGAGCATGTATGATGTGAGTATCGCTATTAATTCAAACTTTGATAATCAACAATCTTTTTGACTTTCTTATGTGAGGATCGAAAGTGTAACGCTCGAGGTACCACAGGCCCTAATCCGGTTCGCGGTCGCCCAAGCCTACCTAGTCCTCGATTTCTCCGGGGTCGTCAAATTGGTACCAGAGAAATCTGCTAAGGTAAACAGCACTGACTAGGTGAAGAGTGGTCAGCTCAAGTCACTTGTAGATCAGACTCATATTCATTCACCTCCACGATATCACGTTGAACACGAATGCGTAGGCGTATATTTGCAACAGTGATTGATTATCGGTAAGGCTCACCTTATCTTACCATATGCAAGGAGTGTTGCGATAGATAGTCGAAGGTGTCACAGCCTAGACGTCAATAGGAATTTGTTGCACCCTCAGTTCATCGTATCTCTATGTTAGGTGATATGGTACCAGAAAAATTTTATATGCTTATAAGCATTTCTAGACCTGGTAACTGCTGCACCTCACGCGCTAGGCGTCTCACTCTCTTATCGCTTTCTTGTCGAGTAGATCAAATTTTAATTCATTTCCGTTCTGAAAATTAATTCTTATTAATATTTACAGGTTTGTGTTTGGTGTTATGATTGAATTCACCATCGTCAACTATGCTCAACGTAAAGGTACCGTAATAAAGCAACATCATATGTTTAGAAGCGTAATTTTTCGAATATTTATTCATATTTTTTCTACCTTTTGAGAGAAAAAAAAACAACTATGAAACATGATATTTGATTCTCAAGAATGCTAGATTACGGTGTAATAGCTATTCACGTTACATCGTTAGCATTTTTTGATCGTTAAAAATTCAGCTAACACAAATCGACTATATCCACTTTTTGACTCATTCGATCGATTATTGATTTTGATTAGGCCGCTTTTTTTCCTTGCATAAAGTAATCCTACTTAGCATTTGATCTATTTTGATTCGATTTCAAAGTAGATAAGACGGTAATAGAAAGTATTCTCCCTAGCTCTGATCTTAATCGTTACCGTATTAAAAGAACAATGATGTATTCTGATAATCAGCTACTGCTGAATCGGCATCAACAAAAAGTCAACGTGAAGGTGTTGCAAAAGGAGCACAGATAATTCTCGATTATTTTGGAATCAACAGACAAACAACATTAGAAGAGGTTAGCACTCATTTTTATCCTCAAATCACTCGTCATACTAACAATAATATGCAATTTTTATATAGTGCTTTTACAACATGTCGTTTACTCTTAATAATTAACATATTCTATGAATGGTATCTAATCAATTGATGAAAAAAACTACGATTGAAAAAAAAAATTATTTACTAGAATCTTAAAGCTCAATAGGTAAGGAAGAGGATATTTTACGCATGCTTTGGTATAACTGAAACATATGGAATGATTCAATCTCATGATCTAGCGATTTCCCTCATCTTTCCTGAAAGATCTTATGAAATCAACGTTAAAGATGTAGCTATGACCTAAATGGAACTCATTATTAAGGAAGATCTGCTGGATCATCTGGTATCGAATGGGAACTTGTATGATCCACCTTACGTTAGAAGCTCTCGTAAACCTCTTCTGTACTGCAACAACTGTCATAAGGTATGTCCATTGTACCAAAATTCATTTAGATTCATTGGATTATTAGAAAGCACATGAGGTAAAACGTTTTTTGAGGAGGAAAATTACTCCAAGAATAATAAAAAGCATAAAATATTTAGCATAATGAATTTTCCTCTAATGCTCGTGTTAGAAAAAATTTATTTCAATTTAGGTAGATTTAGAAATGCAATGGAGGCAATCGAACGATAAAACTGTTACAGTTAAAGCGAATACAATAAACAGAATTGGAAAGTAAGTAATAAGCATTTGGTTAGATTTTCGTTTTCTAAAATTTCATTTTCAACTCACCTTGAGGGAAAAAAGACGAGTTCTGTTCTTAGAGTAACAAATTCGGCTAAGCTCAATAATCAGACATCGTTCAATCGTCGAAAGAGGATGTCACTGAAATTACCTCATATTGTTACTAAACGCAACTCAGAATCAAGTACGTCTACTATAGTTGTTTAATTGTTTGCTCATATGTTTATCTGTTTATTTGTTTACAGATGCGAATCATATAAACAATTCGATGGAACAATATAAAATGATGATAAAGGAAATGCAAAAGTCAAAGTACGTTAATGGTAATAAAATGTTGTGATCATTTAAAAATAGGGAAGAGTACTGGAGTGATATACCTCCTTATGAAAATGCGTGACTCATTCGTTGCCTTGGTGTTATCATGGAAGTGTTTGAATACAATAGTCCATATAATGACTTGAAAGGAGCAGGCAATTGTCAAGTTAGTGCTGCTGATCCTCTCAAATTATTCGAGTGCTAAGTTACTGAACCCTGAATCAGGATAGGCTTCGTTTCTCTGGAAGCAGACTTAGAGTCACTTGTACCAATTCAAGCATATGTCTAACTGTAGCCTCTCCAACCACTACGCCATGCTACCTCTAATAAACGCAATTATTCAATAAATTTTGGCAAACCGCTTAAGTGCCCGAGAACAACAAACAATAACTAACGAAAGCTGAAAATTTTGCATGAAATTAACAAAATCTCACCAAATTTGTCTTTTTTGGGTTCCCTTCCATAAGCTAAAAGTTTAAAAAAAAGCTCACGCCTTGATCACTCCCGGTCGGAGGCGATCATGCATTTTTGGCCAACGTGATATCGTGGAGGTGATTCAAAGCACGTCACATTTACTTGAGGTTACCACACTGCAGCAAGTTATTCCTGCTTATCTGCTTGCGTTATTCGTGTAGCACTTCACCTCATTAACAGCGGGAGGTATGGCGGACGTGGTAGGCCTTGAAGCGGACGAGAGCCGTCGTATGTGCAAAGATTGCAGCATCTCTTAACTGTTCAATACACTTCTCCTTTATACAGGCTTAACGCTTTTGTTGTCTACTATTTCAAAATTTTTCCTCAGCTGAGGTTGTCTATGAGGAATATTTGTTGATTGAAGTGAGCGATGACGATTTACGAAGTTTTACCACAATCAGGAGACGTACTTTCTTAGTGTGAAGCTGAGTATTATCGTTTCAGAAAGGAAGCTGCAAGACGACGAGCCAAACAAATCGATCAGAAAAGTCGATGGGTATTTCCGTTAAGCTTTTTAGCATTCAATGCATTGTACTGGTCATATTATCTTTATTTTAAATCATAATTTTGTTTTTTTTGTCTGATTTTTTTAACATTTTAAAAATGTATGTTGCTGTTTATAAATAAAATTTGAAACCTGTAAATATTTACATCATACAAAAATAAATACGAGAGAAATTAGAAAATCGATGGTGATTAATGAGAAAGAAATGTAATTTAAAGCTTTGCAGAAGCTTAAGATTGATTATTGATTGGAGCTTAAGATCAGACGGAGTTATGCGAACATCTTGGAGAGGTGAATCATACTATAAATTGAACCTCAAATGAGTTATATAAGTGTTAATACACTGATATTTCAATAAAAACTTTCTTACTAGAAGAATACCGTAAAAGCTAATAACATTTTTAAATACTTCAGAAAATATGTGAAGATATGAAAATATTAATGACGTGTACAAAAATGCAGCGGTACCAGTTAGCTGATTTTATGAATGGTCCGTTGGGTAATTGGGCTAGCCAGCGGCTATCAGAACCTCCATTTATTTACATATTAACGATTTCGGAATACTACATTGTCGCTGATGAGTTAGTTGGTCACTCGTTGGACTCGTTTGAGATGAGACCTTGAACTACGCATCTTGCAAGAGAACCATTTCCAGTGTGATGTGCTACCAATTGCACTTTGAGGTTCTTTGTTATGTGACCTCTTAATGCCTCATTGAATTTTAGCTTTTCCTACACATATGGATTAATAAAAGTATTTTTTTTCTAATTTCGACAAATCCGAACCAAGCTGCTGTTAGAATTGGGTTAAGAAACTCTTTGATTTTTTTTTTGATTACAACTATGAAATTTGAATAAATTTGATTTCAATTAATATAAATAGAAGTGTGTCGATAATTTTATAAGGTTGGAATTAACAAATAGACACGACGTCAAAAATATCAGTAATAAAACTGAGTCACGAAGGAGTGCAGAACTAATATGATTTGATGACGTCATAGTAGGAAAGAAAAATATTTTTCCTTCAATCGTCGTCATGTGATCGCTGAAATTTCGGTAAATTCATATTAGCTATGGACCTCACAATATCTTAATAATAGCCTCATTATTATTACTATTATGGAATGAAAAAAAAGCTGTAGAGTTTGTATAATTTTTTAAGGATAAAATGCTTTCGAGGATTATATCACTCCTCATCACTTTCCACATCGCCTACTTCATCATAAAGCTTGCATGTTTTTTATTGTATACGCTCGTTACTAAGTGAGTTTTAAATGAGTTTGAGTGTTCCGTATAATACAAAGCAAGAATGACGTCATTGTACTTTTGAGAATTAGCCTCAATTTAGACGATGGGCCATAAATAATTCTGTGCATTAGAATCTTGTAGATGGATAATCTTTGTTGCTTTGGCAAAATGACCTAAAAATTCCTGCTTAATGAGCATGCATTGTAACTCTACCGTAATACTTTTGTAGTTAATGTCTACGTAATGAGATATCGTCGTGAGAATTGATTGAGTTAAAGTTTTACTAGTGCTTTTTCTTTCAAATTTGAGGTGAGTAACAGACTAGACCGGCGCATGTGTCCTCAAAATTCTTGAAATCCTACTAAATTTCACTATTTAGGTGCTCTCTCTTTCAAATTTGAGGTAAGGACCATACCAGACCGGCATCTTTTTTCTCAAAATTCTTGAAATCCTACTAAATTTCACTATTTAGGTGCTCTCTCTTTCAAATTTGAGGTAAGGACCATACCAGACCGGCATCTTTTTTCTCAAAATTCTTGAAATCCTACTAAATTTCACTATTTAGGTGC
>KN716647.1:52621-64777 GCA_000816705.1 Dictyocaulus viviparus
ATTCGAATTTATATTTATATTTATATTTATAGTTATATTTACATCAATATTTATATTTATATTCATAATTGTGTTTATATTTTTATGTATATAAAAATTAATAAAATATTGAATGTATTTTTAGTTGAGTCAAAAAAATTGCTGTAGACTCCATTTTGAGTGAAAATGATGGAAATTTTTGACAATCGAATAGTTTGAGAACGTTATTGGCCTGAACGAAATAAAATTTATTGCTGCCATTTGAAAAAGAATCGCTCCACCATATGAATGGTTTTTTTTTTGGAATAAAAATTCTTCAAAGTTGTAAACATAGCAAAAAAATAGAAAAAAAAATTTCTCTCTGTTACAAAAATTTATGAAACAAAAATTGATTTGAGTTAGAAGAAATCTGATGAGAGCAATTCACTCATTGAGGCATTCATATCGTCAAGAAAACCAAAAAGTTCGATTATCCTCACAGTATCGTCTGCTTCACACATTTCTCTCACTTAATGAGGATTATTGCGAATTGAGGCAAATTTATAAGGCGCGAGGAACAAAAAATGCCTTCCTTTTCATCGTTTTGAATACACGCTGTGTTTAAAATGAGCTCAAAGAATTTGTAACGAAAGAGACGAACTCGAAGAATTTGTAATAAAAGAGTCTCAAAGAGTTCACAAAGAGTTCCAACGATGAGGAAAACTAATCCGTCGTAAATCTTTTCGCATCGACTGTAGATGTTTTTTTGGTGACTCTCTAACAAAAGATCAAATAATCTGATGATTTTGCTTGAATAATTTCCACCAAAAGACTCTTAGAGGGAAAAGTTTTTGTGAGGGAGTGGGAGTTATTGTCAGAATTGAACTAATTTCGTTTTTTTTCTTTCCTGTGCAAAAAAAAAATTCATCTACAAAACAGTTCGGATGTGAAGAAATCATGGAAATCATCTAAGGTAAAACAAAAAACATATTTTGGTAAACAAATGAACAAACAAACAAACAAACAAATACAAAAATTTCTAGCAAGTTTACAAGTTCTATAAGGAATTCGAATTTTTCAAAAATGCCCTATCACCTCAACCCAATTGAAAAAAAGCATAGATATGAAAAAAATTATTGATCAAAATAATTTTACGTCTCAGCTTCTTGTACCTCATAATCGATAATTTTCTTTTATCGATCGATGTCAGTAGCAAAGGCTAGTAGTCACTATCGATATAAATAGCACAAAATGTGAGGTATAAAGAAAGTGGTGAGGAATTTCCCTCATTACTATTAACGTGAAATGAGGTAAAATCAAAATGGAAGACAAGCATAATTTCACAAAATATTTCAAAATTCTGTTGTTTTTTTTTATTTTGTCTAACTTTTATTTAATTTAATATTTCACTTTATTCTATTTTATCCTCTTTGATTTTTTAAAAATTAATAGTTAATAGTTTTAATTTGTTAAAAAATAATTGGTTAGTCGATAAGAAAAAAAAATCAATTGAGTTTGGTGTGTGAAAAATGATTTCTACGAGTCTGAGAGCTCTTGAGGTCTTAAAGTCTTGAGTCCTCAAGCTCCTAAGGTCTTGAGGTCTTGAGGTTTTGATGTCTTGAAGCTTTGAGTCTTTTAGTTGTAGATCATTGAAATTTGTAACTGTTTTAAAAGAACGAATCATTTAGAGAGAACGAGAGAGAAATGAGAATGAGCTTGGAGAAAAATCGATAATTGAAAAGTATTGATTACTCCCGATTGGTTTCAATGAACGTAGAATTTTTCTGTTATGATTCATTATAAATTACTAACAGATGTTTTCTTCACGTTTGATAGGAGAGGATGAGAAAAAAAACAATAATGATTAATTATAAAATCTGAGGTAAACAAAAAAAAACGAAATTATTTGTATTCATATTTTGAATATACAAGTGATCGATATTTTTTTTCTTCGGAATAACTAATGACGTCATATTTCTTGACGTCCATAATGACAAGAAAACAAGTCCGTAAAAATAACAAAAACAGCTGTTCAACTGAAACGTAATTTATTCATGCATGACGTCATTCGTTTTTTTTTTCATGTAAATTTCAAGCAAATTACGCTAAATACTGAACTAAATGAATTTCATGATGAAATAAAAATCACCAAGTGGTTACGGTAATTTTATTAATCGAACCATTAACGTTACATTTGCTATTAATTATTTAGTTAAAAACAATTAAGCACTTTGAAACGCAGTGAGGTTGTTTAAGAATATTTTGAATAAATCAATTGAGGAAAAAAAAATAAATGAGGTACGTCAACAATTTAACAATAATAGCGATATAATGAAATAAGCAATTAATTAACTAATCGTCACTCCTATATATCGGACAGCTGTAGACGCAGGTTTGAGTCCAGCCTGAGGTTCGAAGTTTTGCGATCAACCCAGTATCATGAGGGGTATGTAAGAGCAAAATCAGTAGAGCCTATCATACTTGATGCTAGACAAATAACTAGAGCCGGTAGTACAAGAGACGGGACATTTATAGATGCGGGTTCGATTCCGGCCTGGGGTTCCACATTTTACGATTGACTCGGCATCATAAGGTATAAACGAAAAAACCATTACAGCCTATCGCACTTGATGAAAAGGAAACAAGTACAATCGTACAGTACAACGGGCTTGATATTTGTAGATGTGAGTTCGTGTCCGGCCTGAGGTACGAAGCTTTGCGAAGAATAAAACAATTACTAATTATTGTGGTTGATAGAAAACAAATAAAATGATAATGAACTGAATAGTAATTGATATTTTATAATAATAAGATAAATAATTGTAATTTTATAATAAACAAACAATAGTAATGTACCAAAATAAAAAAAAGTAAACAACAATAACAATTATAATATTTATATTTTTTAAAAAGTTGCTATTGTTATAACAACAATGAAGAATTTTCTCATCAACACAAAAAAAAATTCACCACTGATGAATTTTTATTAAATTCATTTTAATAATAATACATTCAAAATTCTGAGGATACGAAGAAAAAAAAATTAGAATAAATGTAAATATTGAGGGAATAAACAAACAAGAGTAATTTGTGAAATGACTAGCCAATTGCACTGAATATTGACTTAATTAAGATGACGACAGGATTACTGTAGCTTCGTAGATGAATAGGCTATCGAGCCTCAAGCGATTAGCTAATGAGGAACGCTTTTTGCATAAGGTAAAAAAGTGAAATTATTAAAAATATTAGATGTATTTTATAGATTTAGTATTATTATTATAAAAATAATATTGTGTCTATTCGTTCTTTAAAAAGAAATGAATCCTCATCAGTGGTGAGGAAATACACTAGTAAAATTTGCATACAAATGAATAACTCTGAAAAATTTCTTTCGCCCTGCTTATATCTTTCACTAAGAATATTTTTTGTCAGGCTTATCCTTCTATAAAAAATATTGATTGATTTGAAATTAGGAATAAAAAAGTCTTACGAACGAAAATTATTGTATTTTTTTTTCTCGTGATGTGTTTTATCATTTTTATCAAAATGAGTGACTTTTGCCTCGTATGAGGAAGCATGAGGAGAATATCGACAAAAACGGCCAGTCACTTAGCAGTATAAATAATGTAAGAGTTGTTTTTTTTTCTACCATATAAGAAGATATAAGAGGAATGATAGAAAATGACAGAATGATGGATACAGTGGATTTTCTTCGTTCTTTGATCAAATTACAAATTATCAGAGGGTTTTACTCGTATTCAAATGAATGGATGAGGACAAAGTTTTTTTTTCTCGCCTCGTTGATGTCGAGAAGATTTCTGGTTGACGTGGCGTGGAAATAACCGATGTCAATAATTGAATTTCAACGAAATTGGTCAAAATCAACGATGTCAACATCATCAGGCGACGTTCAGAATTTGAAAAATCCTTCCGGAAGACGACGAATAACGTGAAGAATCAAAAAAAAAAATAGCCGTCGACCGAAACGAGAACGCACAATGAATAAATTTCTCCGTCGTTGAAAAAATACTCGTCATCGGTATAGAGGAGTGAAAAAAAATCAATAACGTTTACATTTTTATCTAATCACTAGAATTTTTTCCGCTATGATTTTCTTAGCAATTATGCTATTGAGGTTCAATGAGTGCCAAACCCTCTGCATAAGTTCATAGCACCTTTTTTATTTCAAGATAATGAGAAAAATTGTGCTTTTCCCTCATTGCTGATCGATATAATAATGATAATTAATGATAAGAATAAGAATAATAGTAATAAGAATGGAGAAATATAATACTGAAGAAATTTTATAAAATATTGGGTTTTTTCTAATAAAATACTATAACAGTAATAAAGAGTGAGGTGAAAGGAAGGGAACAAATATGAAGAAAACCTCATAGAGGTAAAAAAAAACCTTTATGTATAGCGGTGTATTTGATTAGTTCAGGTTTTTCTTCTTTTCGGCTTCTGTTAATGGAACGGTTATGAATGCGATCAATACAGAGGACAAAAAAAAAGCATATTCAACTTATGAGGTTTATTTCGGAGGAAAATAGTAAGTAAGTGAAGCAAATTAGCCGATAATAGTATAGGGAAAAAGCTAGAACTTTTAAGCTTCAATATTTAATCGAATCCTTCTTCCTACACATTTAATCACCTCAACTATCAGTTTTTAATTGGTATTTACTCATTGGATATGAGGTCATTCTGAGGGAGTATTTTAGAATGAAATGAAAAATTCTAGTGTAAATTTTACACTCCAAAGACTACAGAAAATTCGATAATAGATTAATGTAATTAAAAGTGGTTATTATTGATTTGTTGACAAACAATGAAAAATAACTCGAAGAAAAAATCGATATGTAAATGAATTCAATTAAATTAATTACGTAATGTAAAACAAAACGAATACAATGTGATTTTTGAAAACGTTTGTGAGTGTTTTTTTTTCTTTCTGATAAGAATCTAACCAAATGCGATGATAAAGTTTTTGGTTGAGTTAATTTTCTTACCGATAAGTGTAAATGATAAGAATTCGACAGGTAATCGATAAGTTATCATTAGTGATATCAGAAGAAGAAGAAGAAGAAAAAATAACGATCCGTTCATTCAAGTCAGCTGAGGAAAAAATAACGTAGCTGTGTAAAATTTGTGATCTAAAACAACAACGTTTTCAGACAGATGTCATTTTTTCCTCGATTCAATCCGATTATCTGAGTTATCACGAAATCACATAATGAGTGAGGTCCAGTGATATACGATTTATAAGCTTTTTCTTTTCTGCAGATAAGATAAGAAAAAACCTCTGTAAGCAACTAGAGAGAGTCAAATTTCTTCTGTAAATATCGCAGAACCGAATTTTAAGTTAAAAAGTCGAAGCTAGAGATGAAATGAAATGATCTATGCAAAACATTGTCAATCAATACAACTACGAATCGATCAATAAACTTTGATCTACTTTCTAATTTTTCACTGAGTTTTTCGAATTTGTTTTTCAAGAGTATATTTTGTAGATTTTTATTATGGTAGCTTTTTCAGTTATAAATTTCTTAAGCAAATAAGTTAATGAGAATAAAATAGTGTTACAGATTTGATCTGAAAAAATCAATATTGTCTTAACAGAAAATCTTATAGAATTTATTTTCTCCTAGATATGTTTGATTGGTTACTCTCTAGTAATAATCTTTTTTAGTAGAAATGAAAACGATTGCATAGAAAACCGTAGTGGCTAATTAATGGAATGAACTCAGCAATATTCGCCTGAGGTTGTTTTTAGGTAAATCTTCTTCCCGAAGGAAACCTTTCCACGCTCTCAATGAACGCATTCCACGCTGAGATTTCACTTCATTCAATGTATGAGCCTCATTTTTGAGGACAACTTTCTATTTGTCTTAATTTGTCCGATGATAATTATCGAATAAAGTTCAATTGTCCTTTAAGGCATATTTCGACTGTTTTTTTTTCCGAAATTCCTATCACATCAACAAGAATTTGTAAAATTAAACTACAATATGAATAATAAATTTAAGAAATAATTATATTACAGTATGCTGTAATAACGTTAGCAAGAAGTCACTTAAATTGTCACATCAGTGACTTTTTACCAAAGAAAAGTTTTTCGATTTTAGTTAATTTGTTAATAATTGAGCTCCGTCTAATGTCCTATGAAAAAAGCGCGACACGAAATCGAACTGGCGACCATATTTGCTCAGTTACACGTCTTAACGATGGCGCCACCACACAAAAACGAAAAACTCGTCGAACAGTTAAGCTTCAAATAAACAAAACGTAGAAGGCTTGAGTGAATACGTAAAACACCAAAACCAAATAGATGGAGGGCTTAATGAACGACAAAATGCAAATTCTTTTCAACATCATTAATGATTATTTAATTAATAATCAATAATGAAAGGATTTCGTTTTAAGCTGCTCGAAGAACTATGAAGATTTTCTGAAATCAAATTGAGAACGTTTTCTAAAGCGATAAGTGGAAAAAATGAGTGCGAAAAGGCTGTAGTAAAGTATTTGTAAGCCTAACAAAAAGGATGACGTCATAAAGGCTGGCCGAAAAGTGAGAACGAAAAGCTTGACGACTTTCTTTTTTTTTCTTCAGAGTTCCGAGGAATATCTTTAAGATCCGTATGACAATTCATTCATAATGTAGTTACATTTATCAACTTTATTATAATCGTTGTAAAAGAAAAAAATAGAAAGTGACGTCATCAACATAGCTATCGAATTCATTATAGTTAACAAAAATTCTATGAATAATTATAGATGAATAATAAAAAGTATTAGTTATAATGGATAAAAATAATAGTGATTATGAATGATAGGAATGTGATAAGATTTTTATTCAAATAAAAAAATCAGACATTATATCGACAATCAATACAATCAATAATCGTATGGATAATATGTTTATTGATCGATTATATCGTTAGTTGTGTGATGACGTTAATAATGATACCTTCATTGAACGAAATAAAACCGGACTTTGCCATATTTGTTGTCGTCTGACTCTCCTCCTCCAGTCATCCTCTTTTATTTCGACTACTCGTTTTTTTTTTCGTTTTCGTTTTATTTATTTTTATTTTTATTCATAATAAATGTGACGTTAATTCGTATTGAAAATGTTAATTACGTAATGAAATAATCAAGAAAACGTTTAGTTGTGCTGAAGAAAAAGGGTTGAGGCAATATTATGTCACTCATTTAGCCACCCATTTGTAAAGTACAATATTATGAGGAAAGAAAACAACTATGACTTGGAGGGAAATCTGCTCTAATAAAAGTAGATCAAATGAATAGTTGACGACGGATAGGATAAGCTGAAATGAGCGTAGAAACGTAATTAAGCATTTTACAGAGAGCATTCAACTTTTCATGCTAATTGAATAAGAGGACATCGAATAAAATTTTGTCAAGCTTCTTCCTCAGGGAAACATCATTAACTCGTTTCGATATTCTCTATTCAGACGTAAACGAACGTTCTGCAGAAATAATTACATTATTAGCTATCGTTTTTCCTCTCTCGCTCACTCTTCATATCTACTCAACGAACTCGGAACTCGAACACCATTTTTCGAATGAGGATCAAGTTAGTGTTATATGACAGAGCAAAGTTGATCCTCAAATGTTTCATCAAATCGCAAAAGTACTATGATGAATAAAAATACTACCTCAATGGAATTTTCTCCTGAAATATCCTAGAAAACTTAAATGACTAACCTAAGAAAACCTTAGGTTATTTTTTTAACCTCACATTGCTTTTCTTTTAGCCCTTCAAATTTTAATATTCGTCCTATCACTATTCTCATCAAATGTCAGCAATCGATAAAAAACAAAAAAAATTTCACTGAACTGATTTAAAAGTAGAGCAAAAACATTTTACTGTTCTTACCTTTGTAAATCTTATATAATTAATATAGTAAAAAATAAAATATAAACAAAATACACAAACTATGAAAAATATCTTTTTTTGTAAACAGTTTTTTTTGGGATCTTTTTACTGGTTGTCTGAAGATCAGAAAAAATTCGTCTGCACAATAATTTCACCTTTAACTAAAAAGTAGAATTCTAAGAAAGTAAGACCGTAGACGTGATCGCATTCGAGAACGACACACCCCTTTTTGTAATGATGACGTCATCGGTAATTCAAATATTTTTTATATGATGAAATACTAAATCAAATAAAGCTAGGAACATCTAGTGATTCATGGACGAAAGCTTCGCATCCGCATCGAAGAGAAGCTTCCTCAATTAGCCGTCATATCATTTTACCTCCATTAGGGAATTGAAACTGCGAGGAAATTCAGGATTGTAGAAAAAAAAACTGTTTGGAAACGCTTTTCATTCATTTCTTAGCCTATTTTACTATCAGATTCTGTTGATATTTTGCCAGTAGCTCCATAACAGACTCGAAATCTACGAGACTCGAGCTCGAGTCTCGTTTGTAGCCTCGAGTTGTTTGACTAACTCTGAATGAGGATAGCTCAAATAACTGGACAGAAAAGGAACATTAACAAGCCTCTTCTTCTGCAACTACATTGGGGTACTGTAGTGCTGAGATTTTAAGTACAACAAAAGTGTGAGTAAAATTTAGAATTGTTTTTTAAAATATGAAAATTATTTAGATAAATAAAATCACTAAAATCAACTACGCACATTTATTAAAATAAATAAATAAATAAATGTAAATATAAATATGTAAATACATACAAATTCTTAAAAGCAACTATACATAGCTTTCCAATAAAGTAATTATGTTTACTGAAATAAACAAATAAACACAAATAAATATAGTTATTTTTTTTAGAGTAATCAAATAAATAAATAATGAAATAGTAATGTGCTGAGAAGGGAAAAGTTCTATGGAGTCTAAAAAAAAATATCAAGTGTTTTTTCCTTGTTTATTCAACCAGATTACGTAAATATAAACAACAAGATTTACTATATTTACGTTTAATCAAAGGATTTCTTTGTGAAAATCTTCCGTGTTTGTTTTTTTTTTCTCTTCCCGATCGATGCTCTAAACAAACTTAGTAGCTGAACATCAAATGAACTGATCAAATACGTCCTAAAAATTTTCACTCCGAACGGTTTTCTTTTTCATTTTTCTTCAAAAATTTTCGCATAATTTTGTTTTGTGGACGTTGTTGAGAGCAAAATTCTTGGAATAAGCTTAAAATTAACTCAAGATGCGTTTTTTGTCGATGCTGAACAGCCGGACGGTAGCAGATCAATTCCTACTTAAGAATTTGACTAGTTGACGTTTTGGAAAGTGATTAGAGAAGTGTCTATGAAACACTTTTAAAACATAATCTCTATATAATATGATAAGTTATAAAATGAGGGATGAGTTCATAGCCGAAATAAAGCTAAACTACTCAGGCCTACTTAAGTAAACTGAACGAAACAAGAAAAACACTTGATTTTTTCCGATGAAAACGAGTTTCGACGAGGTCGCTTTGCTAAGGATTGCATAATAATTGTGATAATGGTGGTTACAATTTCGAATTTTCAATCAAAACATTGTTAACATTATAATATCTTAATAAGAAAATAAGTGTTTAAGAAGGATCGATTTCTTTCAACGCTGCTAACTTACATCCCTCAAGAACGTGATCTCTAAAGCCGTAGAATTGTTAGTCTTTGTTGAGGAAAAAACTTCCTCAGAAAAAAAAAAGGATTACAACAAAATTGAACAGATCAAACATGAGCCGGTTCGATGCGGAGTAATCTACAAACAATGAAATTTGCTCATTTATACGAACTAAAGATAAGATAAAAGCAAGACAGGCTTTTGGTTTTGATTAATCCCTTGTACCAAGATGTCCCTACGGATTCGTAGGCACTTAGCACAGTGATGAAAGGTTCATATAGAAGCCCTGGGAACACTTCCCAGCTTTGTCGAAGCGGTAAATCGTCTGCAAGGATTCAGCAGCACAATTGCAAAATAACTTTTGATAACTCAATCCTTCATGAATGCATGAGGTATCGCTTTTTCATCTGAATAGACTCACCATACGTTATGTATCCGTTGAATTGCTATCAATGAGCTGTAAAAAAAATCTGCTTGCTTGATATAGATTGCTTACCTCAACTCACTATGTAGATCAGACTCGCAATCAATCACCATAACGATATTACCTCATCAAATTCTAATGGATAACACAACAGAGATTGGTGATCATCAAAGCTTGTGTTAACTTATCTTATCTAAATGATAGGGATATTTGAAAAGTGGCGAATTTTTGAAATTTGTTACGTAAAAAGTAGTGGAATTCAATTTTACTTGAAGTTATTTTGAGTACAATGAGTCTACTATTATAGACTATTCAAAAACCATGAAAATTTTTCTATTTGAGGCAGAAATGTTTGTTAGACTCAATAAAAATGAGCGATCAATCTGGTAGATCATTATCAATATCATATCTCGTTAATATTACTACTATTATTATTGGGTTTATTATGGATATACGAAAATGTCTGATTGGTAATTCTAGACCAATTACGTCACAATTGTACGGAAATTCTGGAACGACATTTGATAGATCCGTTCAACGTGACGTTACACATCAGGACAAATGAACGTTACACATCATGAAGAACAACAATTGATGCAGTGAAAAGGTGAAAAATCAAGCTGATATACTCTTGAACTCATGTGATGTTTGAGGTAAACTGTGAGTTAGTAGGCAATCAAATTATAGTATACTTGTAGTAAAAATCTTATACATATAAGTATTTATGTTTACTTGAGTGTAAAAAAATCTCTATGGTTTTTATGTGGTTTACTACCTCATTGTGGTCGGAAGGTGTTTCTGACATATTGCCATTTCCATATGGAAATGTGACTAAAAGCATCGTAATTACAAGTCGGAACCGTAATGATGAAGATAAACTCACATCTTATCTAGTAGATACTCTCTCTCTGATTGATAAAAGCCGGCAACTGCCTGCTTAATGAGATCTGAAGTAAGGCTTCTGCTTGGCTGACTTTAGAACTCAAAAACATTGCAGCTAGCCAAGCATATTTACTCAAGCGTAAGACATCGATAACATCACTACCGAGTTTCGTAGGACTGAATGATATAAACTGCGTGTACAGCTGTGATCCTACTTAAGCTTTTAACTCATATGATATCTAGTCTCGTAGCCCAGAGTTTACCAGAGCAGAGAGTAGATTGACTCACAAAACTCAAATCCAACATACGACAATTACTTTGTAAAAAGAATCATTATTTTTTCTTTTGTAGCGATATGACATCGATATCTTATGGCATAAAGTTAATTGCAAACTAGGAACCTTGGGCGGGAATCGAACCCAATTCTTTCAGATTTCTGGTTTGATGTGCTTCCTCATGCACTAACGCGGCCGTTGTTAGGTGACTATTGAATGTTTTCCTAGCAGCTGTACATCCAGACCTTTCTTTTCATGACATATCTTAGTAAGTAGCTGATCAGTTTGGGTTACTATAGAGACGCTTCTGTTCTGACTATTAATCGGATATGGATATGGGACGTATATGGATGTAAAACCACGAAATAATTAATTGAGTGAGGAAAATTTAGAGCACTGTGAATGTTAGTACAAAGCATAGAATTCCTAGAAATGTTTGTTTCATCCAAAACTTTTCTAAGATAAAGTTTCCATTCAGATTGCGGGATTTATGTACTTTTTAATCTCAGCGATTGTTCAGAACTATTGGTCATAGGTAGTACGATAGCAAATCAACCTCACAATTATTACATCACTAGCATTCCAGCTCAAACCGGAAAGCGAGCGAGGAGTTATAACATGTCATCACTCAAATTCAGTAAAACACTGAGTAGTAAAGTACCAACGTCTGGTGATATCGATAGCCATTAAGAACGACGTATATAAAATGTTATATTTTACACCTTCTGATATGGTAAGTTTCGCAAAGAATTCATGACTGGTCATTGTAGATGAAGTAATAAGGCGTGTAAACGTACGTGAATGATGCATTTATTCAAGAGAAAATAAAAAGACTATATGCAAAATTTGCACTGACGTGGACAAATCCTTCTTCCTGTCACATCCTCGTATTTGTCAGAGCAGTAGCCTGCTAGTTTCAACGCAAAGCAACTGAACAACAATTTAAATTGCAACATATATGTATATATTTGAAGAATATTAGTAGCATTTAAGTGTTTTTAAGTCTGCAGAGTGGA
>KN716647.1:65016-84675 GCA_000816705.1 Dictyocaulus viviparus
CTGAACAACAATTTAAATTGCAACATATATGTATATATTTGAAGAATATTAGTAACATTTACGTGTTTTTAAGTCTGCAGAGTGGATTTCGCGAAGAATTTGGTCGAGCCGGAGTTGTTCGTGGCTCAGGCCGCTGTGTTGAAGCTGGAGTAATATGCTTAGATCCAGGAGCTCCTGTAGAAAAACAAACCAATTGTAGACTATTGCATAACAGCGAAACAGGGACTGATTGAGGTAGTCAATGCTGCTCATTTAGGCATCAAATTATGTCTTACTGTATCGATACTGTATTCTAGTTGTTGTTGGATGAGCTCTGTTATAAGTCATTATTGGTACGACGTTATGTGTAGAAACTAGACGTGTGCCCACATTTGACGGTGAACAAAATCTTAAAAATATATTTAACAGCACTATAATTTGGCAAAATTTGGAAGTCATATGATTACACCCTTACTTATAACTCTTACCTGTAGCCAGTATGACGTTTATCTGCACCTGTTTTGATTTCAACTCCTCCATACCGGCAGCCATCTCCAGCGACTCCTGATGAGAAGTATTCGAGCACCACTTCAATCTGGTAACCAGCTGGTGCCTGATAAATTGTACAAGGATTTTATCATTGCTATAAAATACGCACATAAAAATGAAAGAAAAATACTTCTATCCAGTAGTAGCATTTATCAAATTCGTCTCTGCCAGGCCGTTTATGCCTATCACCTACAGTGTCCTCAAGAGTCTGATAGGAGTCCGTGGCTTTCAATACGCTACCGCAACCATCCGGCTGAAAAAAAGTTTCCTAACTACAAAAGCTAATCATCAATCAGTAATTCTTCTTACTCTTCGGTCGCAAAGATCTCCTCCATATCCGCTTGGACAAATGCATTTACTACAATCCCTCGGATGAGGAAATCCACCGTTTTGACAATTTGCCGAGGGTCTTTTAGAACAATCTGAAATACGAATTCGCTAACAACAAACAATGAAGAGAGAAAAGAAGAGTCTCGAATGAGTTTCTCTACTTACCGTCACATTCATAGTGCAAGTTCATCATCAGTGTTTCGTAGAACGATATCATCGGTGATCCAAGAGTTTGCAAATAGTTCATATCGCGTGGTACCATTACGGGCTTACCGTTTCTTGATACACTGCAGTTGAATGTAATTATTATGAGTTTGGCAGAATTTTCAACGATCAAGCTGACCAATACGCTCACCCGGTTGCTCCATAATGCATAACACCACCGTAGTCGTAAGTCAAGTTATAGTTATTATTCGATTGTTCACTTTGTTTAGTAAACTGGGATGCCCAATTACCCTGAAATCGATGCTTTTCTACAATCATAGCAAATAACTCAATCACTTGAAACTCACCGCAAAGTTTTCCATTTGAAGTGTTATAAAATTATCACGGTCATGTCTAGATTGCATATGAAAGAAACCCAATGCGTGAGCCAGCTCGTGTGCAGCGGTTCCGATCTGAGAAAAATTTTCAAAAGAATTAGTTTTTTTGATTGGATTTTTTTTTGAATTCTAGTCTTTCTTGTCGAAAAATTCCTCAGAAACGTGTTCAAATAAGCTTTAGGTCATACTGATTCACATCCGCGTCCGAGAGAAATACTTTGTGGCTTTCCAACATATCCTACATGCGACCAGCATCCACTTCCGTTAATGACGACAATTTTATTTGTTTCTGAAAAGTGTTCACTTTAAAAGAACTATAATGAATAGCCTCCAGGCATATAATTCCACCATACCCCAATCGTTTCGAAAAATGTCAAGGCAGGTGATGCTACTCCATTCTTTGGCCGCTTTTTCAAACACTCGGATGGCATCCGCAGCTGAATAATAGATAATAATAGACAAGATAAAATAATATAGGCTTTGGCGTTGATCAATTTCTGTTGTTGGTTAGGTCTATGCAGTCGCGCTCGAAGTGATATCATGTAGGTGACGGAATACGAGCCCGATCTGCATCAGGTTGTTCACCCTGAATCGCGCTGTTGCTGCGAATCTTTCTCAGATTTCACTGTTACGAGTTTAGCGAGCCCAGATTAATGGTGGACTTAGTAGGTATAGGTTGATCGGCAAACACGGGTGCATCAATGCAGGCAAGTGCTCAAGTCATCTCCGCTACTGTGAACCCTTCCGCCTAATTGAATGATGCCTAACGCAATAGCTTCAATCTTAAGGTGATTACCAGAAAGGGTGAAAAAAAGCAAGAAACGAACTTGCGTTTGGAGCGAAACTATAGTAAACTCGTTTATTCGGCCATTTGCTGGTTCTATAAAGCTGTGCGTTTACTGCTTGTCGCTTTGTGCGATTTCCTGCATTCGCCTCAATCTCTTCTATGATCTCTTCGGCTTGAAGTCTGATAAGAATTATACCATTAGTTGAAGTATAGCGTCCGAGAAATTGATAGAAAAAGATAGATTATCGTACTCGGTAAGGATCATATCGCCTTGATATAGAGCGGTATCAATTCTACTACGCTCATTGACTTCCTCAATTGTATCACCCGTCTCTTCTACATGATCTTTTTCCACTTGGACGTAATTCTATGAAAAAAAAACTATTGCCTTCAATTAATGAATATTTTGAAAAAACTTGCTTTGTATACCTTCATTCTATTTTCCAGCTCCTCGTTCTGCTCTGGTGTTAGTTTGAGTTCATCCTCTATTTCTTCTTCCATTCTGTGTAACTTTTCAAGGAGCATTTTTGTGCTTTCAACATCCGGTTCCTATAGTAAAATAGACAACTGTGAAATTTTTTCTTATTAAATATCAATAAAAAAAATCAATATGTATAAATATCTATGTGGGTGGTCTTACGTTTCCGAGTTTTTTACTCTCTTCCTGTAGTTCTCTTTCAAAACTGTCATCGTTATCGTCATATTCATAGATTTCATTTGTTAAGCACAGTTTAACACTAATGCAGAACAAAAAAACTGAGAGTGAGATGAGTTTCATCCTGGAAAGACGAAATGAGGAAGTAAATTGAGTATGCTTGGAAATGTGTAAAGCTTGAAAAGCTAATACTACGTTGAATGGTGTTGATAACGTGTCGGAGTTGACGTTGATTTTATACAGATTCAGATTCTTTCTATTTACATAAACTAAAATATATTCTACTATTATCTTTTATTCATCTAAACGACACCTGTTTTATAAAATATTTAATTTTGAGGTTTCGTATTGATCAGCTGCTTTTCATTCATCCGACGTTATTTTGATGTTTTTTAATTGTACTGTAAAAAAAAGTTCTTTTTTTTAACACAGTTAATATTATGACTTTATTTACGATGTTTGTTTTGACATTTTTTATACTTTTAATTGTTCGGACAAATATTCTCTATTTATCTTGTGAATTCAAATTTTTATTCAAATTATTGAGCACATTATTATTCATCTACGGACGTCAACGTAGTCTTCCTGTTATCCTGAGTGATCGACGATTTTCACCATTTTCATCATGTACCGTAATCGTCATTAAGTTCGTGCCGAGTCTAGCTTGTAGCCGAGTCTTGTATTATTGAGGTAAGGTGATGTAAGATAAACTACAACGTTGGTCATTTACTCTGAGAAAAGTCAAAACACAATGTTATGTAACGGAATGAGTCTGAGTATACTCCATAGGCTTACTGTAGTTGACCACTCGTTGCTAACTCAATGTCGCTTCTCTTAATAATCTCGTTCTCTCACATCAGCTCACCAACATCAGAAAGAAGGCGTGTTCAGTAGTCGTGGAGACAGGGGTACTGAAAAATTTTGCATGAAAAATAATCATATAACGAGTTTTTTTTGATTCTCTTTCTTCGCTACGTTGGCGTTCCGTACCGTAGTTGAACAGTAGCTGCATTGATTAGGTATTGTTCGGATGTTTCAACGTTTCATATCAATTGTAATGGTATCGTTTGACCTACCCTGCCTCACTTTTCCTTTTGTCATAGTTTTTGTTCAAACTTCAAACTAAAATTTTCCATAGTTTATAAGAACTTCAGAATTGTTCCTCATTTTAGTGACTCTTTCATTAAGTCAGCTTCTTCAAATCATAATCGTTAACCTCATCAAATGTTTAAAAAATCCCTGAATACGAAATCAAAGTAGTGATTCACATTTTCGACTTGATGATCAGTTTTCATAACATTATGAAAGCCTTAATGAGTTTTCTTCTCTTCAGTGCTGCTGATTAGGATACTTCTGAGAATCTGAGTAACATTTCGTTTTTGCTCTTACTGTTTTTTTACTAAAGTGCTTTCAATGCACAACAGGCAGTTTTCTTCGTTGAGGATTAAATGAGGTCTACCACTTTTCTACCTCATTTAACCGTCAATACCGTGGTTAAATAAAGTATAGGTTTTCTCGTATTAAGGTTTCATCTAAGAACTGAAATGTCGAAATATTTGGTATTCATATGATTCACTAAATAGACTTAAAGGATTGGTACTGTATGCTAAGTACTTCACCAGTACCTGAAACAGTACTGGTGAGCCTACAAAAATCACAACAAGAATGAACTTTCAGAAATCAGAAAGCGGTAATCACAAAATCTTTCTGTACACCGAACAACTACCTCCACAACGTGACCGTGAGGGAAATCGTAGTTGGATCGACGCCAAAGACTTGTTTCATCTTATGCGATATAATTTTAAACTCATTTTTGAGTTATTGCTGTAATTATAATTACTATTATCATTACCATTACTATCACTATTATTATTATTACTGTTATTAGTATTACTGTTATTATTATTCAATTCTTTTTTGCACTCATGCGATTTGCTAAAAATTCTTACCAGATTAACTTCAGCAAAGTTTCAATGCTACCAACATAATTTTATAGTATAAAATAAGTTCTTTTCATAAAACAAAGTAACCTTGATTTTTATTTTTCTTTAGATTTTACAGGAAGCTTAGAAAAATTGCTTATCCCTCAAGTAAAATAAGCCGCGCTATATATTTACAAATATTTACACACCATTTAACAAACATATATATATTAAAATAGAGAAATACTCTGTTAAATAAGGAGCGAAAGACCTGACCAGCTTGTGTTTCGACTTTACCGGACTGTTTGATCAGTTGCTAGCACGTCATGCTTTGTTTTTTTTTTCCAACTCACCCACTTATGGAGACCTCAAAATTGGTCTGTTTACTTTTCTGTTTTTCAAAACTTCAATTTATTTACACAATTTTGCGTAATAGAAAAACGTCCTCAGTAAATATTGAGTCTTCTTTACCATTTATTCTATATTTATTACGAATAATAGTTCGTATATATACTGGTGGTGAATAGCTCATTGGTCTAGGTGCCAACGTACCATGCAGTTCACGACCAGGTTCGCATCGCTTTGAATGCCTATTAATACCGTCATCTTTTTAACGTTCTATGAATCGGTAGCATTGAAATGTGACTGATACAAGTATAACATTGACTTGATGAGGAGTCTGTGCTCAACTCCTGATTTTTCATGTCCGTGTATCAAGTTCAGGTGCGGCGCCGGATAGCATTTGATCACTTAAACGATATCACTTTCAACACAAATGCGTGGGCGTATATTTTGACAAAGACTGAACATTTTGAAACATCAAAGAACCATTTTTCTCATTTTTAACTTATGAATATAGCATGCATATGTTGGCTTGGGTTTGTTAGCCGTGAAGTATATTCCTCAGTCGGATAATGTACCACAAACTCCTATGGTTAAGCTTTTATTAGAAGTATATAATATTAATACAAACTAATGTATTGATGATGATACAAAACAGAATCTATCTATTAGAATTCACTTCAATGAAAGGAAGTGAAGAGAAAGTGCAGTGTAGTTGATTGGGGAATCCAATGTCCGAGATGACAGCGATATATCGAGAGTATTCTCAATAGAAGAAGTTTTGATTGAAAAGGAGAGACAGTAAAGTTGAAGGCATAGTATGCCAAAGTCCAAAACTAAGACTAAGCAAGTCCAAGTCCAAGTGAGGTTAACGTGAAGTCATGCTTTTATAGCTTTATCCTGTCAAGAGTGATATGATAGTGGTTGAAATGATATGTGACAGGGGCATTACGAAAGAATGGAGGGAAAGGTAGCAATATTTGTTCTACTTCCTACCCCGAACAATGAAATAGTGACATGTCGGTAGTAAAGCGTGGCAAAATACTGATGACTTCTTATCACTATGCTTGCTTCGGAATGAATCACTCATGGCGGTATCAAGTGAGGTAAAATATGGCAATATATACTGTAATATATATGCTATGGAACTGTGTCGATTTGCAAAATACGGACCCGATATACGGGCATAGGGGGCTGGGTATGTATATGGGTCTGGATACTTTGAACCACCAGTGGCAAACCGACCATAGCGTTAGCTGTCCAATCTGTTTTCATTGTCGAAGCTCTGCTTCAGAATTCTATGGTGGCATAATGCAACACGAAATGAGCAATAGGAGATTTCTATGACTATAATGCATCATACAAGGATTATAATACGAGAGGAATGTAAGGATTAAATGCTGTTACAGTCTGGCATCGCTACTTTGCACATCTTCAGCCATTTTTCGGTTGCAGTGTCTTTTATGGATGTTGGTTTCTTATCCGTCTGAAAACAGTATGTATACTGCATCAGTTTGAATATTGCAGTAATAGAGTAAGAAATTGGGAACAGCCTCTGTGATACACCTTCAGTTCTTTAGCTGGTGAACTCCAATTTCTATGTTCTTCTTCATGAGTCTAGCAGAAAATTATCTGATTACAGGAAACGAGAAAAAAAATTTTCTCAAGAGATACAATTTTCAATAGTGTGTTGAAAAGAAAAAAGAGGACATACATTCTAGTTTAGGTTTCATTGTCCTAATGGTGTAATGTTGAAGAGCATTTGATATTTCTAGATGGTATTGGGTTTATTACAAGTAAGATGTTGGAAGGTGCAAGTATATCCAGAATGTGGGATATTTGTTACACTCCCTACCTTACAAAGTTCTGTTTTTATGACGTTCGAATGGCATGATTGCTTTTCGAATTGCTTTCCACTTGTGTTTCCGATAGTTGCTTGGTTTCAGAGGCTTTTTGCCATCACGTATTTTATTATTCATTAACTTCCTATATGTTTTACCTGTTCGTTGGCCGATTAGTTCTTCGGGCACTTTTTGATAGTTATAACTAGATTCCTTGATTTGCGTATCTGTGCCTGTGGATGCGGACTTTCATTCTTTATCGTCATCTTTTACTTTTCTAGTAGTTCTTTTACTTTGGCGTTTTTCATATCTCTATGCGTAACCTTATAGCGAAAATTCTTCGCAGGTCTGGTAGGACGCTTGCGCAACAGCTCCTACAACGAGGTCTCAACTGAGCGTCTTCTTTATTATGCTTCTCTTTCTTGTTTCTGTTTTGCGTTGGAGGTAGTGTTTGTAACTGACGGCATCGCATTGTTAGTGTGTTGCTCTTCCGATAGTTTGTGATCAAGTCAATATATACTGGCAGCTATGAGCGTAGTGCTTCTCGGTAGCTGCTTCTTCGAGAAAGTTTTATCACCTAGGGTCTGCGTTTTGATGACTGGTGTCACTGTGTAAGAAGTATTTCCAGATCTATCATCTCTTTTTCGACTATTTGGCTTTTGGAACAGGGATATCTTCCTTTTGCATCTCAATTTGTACTTTCTGTGTTTTAATTACTTTGAACACAGTGCCTTCCAGTGGTTTCAACAAGAAAACTGAAAATGAGATGCGTTTTATGCTAAGAAGAGAAGATAGAAAAGTTATAATCAATGAGGAGGAGGTGAATCAAGTGTGCCTGAAGCTACAAAGCGAATACGTTGAAGGCTGCTGATAACATATGGAGGTTGACGGTGATTTTTTATACAGATTCAGATTCTTTCTATTTACATGAGCTAAAACAAATTCTTCTATAATGAACAGCACCTGCACGAGGTACAATTCTATTCCTCATTATTTTATTCGCCTTATTTTAATATGTGTATAAAATATTCAATAATTAATATGGCCTTTGGTGTTGATCAACTGCTCTACGATCATTCGACGTTATTTTCATATTTTTAACTGTACTCAAAAAAATTCTTCCTTTCAATGCTGTTTATGTTGTAATTTTAATTATGACATTTGTATAGACATTTTCGTACTTTTATTCGTTTAGACAAATATTATCTATTTATCCTTCTGTCACCTATTCATCATCCTTATCATGTTTACATCCATCTGTCAGCATCGCTACTTACTGTTATTTTGAATTGTCGACGGATTTTGACCACATTTTTGTCTTATACCGTAATCGAAAGTCAAAGTCAAACCGAGCTTAGCACGTATTATTGAGGTAAGGTGAGGTAAGATAAACGTTAGCGTCGGTCATTTGCTATGAGAAGCGTCATCAATTGTGCTGAACATGATGTTGTGAAGATGATTGAGTCTGACTATTATCTATACACTGACTTCAGTTCGCCAATCTTAATTTAATCAGTATAGCTTTTCTCTAAGATTAAAAGCACGAAGCAGCATAGCACAAATAATCAGAGTCAAATTTTTGAGTGATTTCGTCTTTCAAAAAGTCGCATTTTCACGAAAATTTGTCTGCTTATTAGCAAACATCTATTCGACGAATGTATTGAAAAATTTCAAGAACATTGCGGGTTTTTCTCAGAAAAATATCGGCTAAGCGATTTTTTCTCCAGAAGCACGCTGAAATTTAACCACACAAAACTTTGTCTCCCTCCGACGTTGGCGTTTGGTACTGTAGTTGTACGGTAGGTAGGTAGGTGATTTATGGTAATGAGGCAGTTTAGCATAAATTATCAGTACCAAATCTTAATACGATTTCGTTTACTTAAAATTTCACGTACTCATTTGATTTCACCCAAATTTATAAGATATCATTGCATTGAATTTTTATAATAGGTACTTTACATTCAAAGAGAAAGCATCACTGCAGCTATTCTTTTTACTGTTTTATTTAAATCAATCTGAAACTGATTTACCAAGATGACGTCATCAGTGTTAACTAGATTTGTATTGACTTTTGGTATACCTACAGAAAAGCACACGATATGGATGCTGATCACCTCAATGTATGTTTTTGAACATCGGAGCAAAGTTTAACAATGACCTCTGTGTTCAATTTAACGTCACTTTTCCCTCAATTAATTATATCTATTATAAGTACCAATCACTCAATGAGCATTACCGCCCACCTCAAACTACTTGTTGTGATAATTGTATAAATAGTTTGTTCATATAAAATATCTTATATTCAAACTTTAGAAGTGTCGTTTTAACTAAACCGGCACCTCCGCCACTTTGCCCCTACTACCCTCTACATCCCAACTAATTGCAATCCCGAACAATTTTCTGGAATACGAAAAATGTGAATCTCAAAACGTGGACCATCTGAGGTCAGAGATCAAAAGCGTAACTCCAGTTTAACTTTTGTGTAACTCAAGTATTTTTCATGAGTATTACTGTTTTATCCAACAATTTTTATTAAAAATTCTTCTTATACTACATTCAAAATATCACTTAGCCACAGATTCGTAATTTTTTAGTTTGTATTTGAATAGTTTTTAGTGATAAAAATATCTGAGGTTTTGTACTGTTCTGTCATTGTTTCTTGATAATTCAAGTGTTTGAAGAAGTTTCTGACGTGTTCCGCAGTTTTGAGAATCTACCACTTGAAAATTCTGATGAAAAATCACCATCTGCAATAACTTTTGGTTGTTGTTTGAAAATTTTTCTTAGATGATACCTAGGCCAAATTGACTATGCACGTAAAGAGCTGCGATGTACAAAAACATCGTTGTAATATGCAAATGCTAAGCTACATCATGATAGTTATGATCTTTATGGATAGTGGAATTATTTCACAGCACTGTCTTTGATCGAACGTGATAAGACGTGTGAGTCAAAGCTCTACTTAGGGAGTCTCAAAAAACTGTTGAGATTTCGCTTCGAGCAAAAGCGTTCATTGCACTTCAAGCAATTGTTACACTCAAATTCCTGATACATAACTAATTATTTATTTTCAATATTCGATTATCATTTTCCAACAACTTTCATAGATCCTAATGATATGCTGCTCTTATGTCCCTAGTGATGTTGAGTTAATCACAAAACTTGTATCCTCAGAGGTACTCAAACTCGCATTTACGGTTCTCTACTCTGTTGTGCTACCGTTTGCATGAGATTATTTGAATTTTAAAAAAAGTAAAGAAATTACCACACTGTAAAAACTAACGAGCTTCTAATTTATGAAAGAATATGAATCTAATCAAGATTTTTTTTTAATGACTTACCCATTGAGGAAAGAGACATCGCTTGGAGATCATTCTCCATAAGGTCCTCCTCGACGAAGTAATAAACTATTCCAGCACCGAATGCATCTCCAAGAACGTTAACTGACGTACGAACGCGATCTCTGATGATAGAATTCTTTATTACAACCATAAATGAGAAATTGAAGAAAGAAGTGTAGTTTTACGGAATTACCAGAAATGAAGAATGGGCGATAGTTTAAACCTCAGCTCTGAGTAGGTTTCACTATTGGAATTTCAATGAGGTTAAAGCAAGCAAAAAATTCACTCAGATTTCGTTTTTTAAGTGACGTTCAAGTCATATCGTCTCAATCGCATAGAAGTTTTTTCGGTATCGACTCATCTACAGATTAAATCAAATCTGAGAAATCCAGATAAAACAAACAAGGCACACTAAGCTTACAACAACCAATCGACGGCGATAATTAATGATATGTCATTGACTGGTAATCCAACTGATGTCAACACCATTAACATCGTAATTAAGCCAGCCGATGGCACTGATGCTGCACCAATCGATGCCAAGGTAGCAGTAAGGCTATAAAGTGAGTTCAATTTGATTGCTTAGAACATATACGTGATATATGAATTCTACCTCACAGTGACGACTTGTGCAGTTGTCAAATGAATGCTATTCATCTGAGCGATGAATATTGTAGCGACAGCCTCATATAATGCAGTTCCATCCTTTGAAAAATTTTATTGATGAGTAATTTTTTCAAGCAATTATAAGAAATACAATATAGTACAGTATACCTGATGTCGTACAAAACTTGCAGTGAGAACTATATTGCTATAACAGGTCGTTACCTATCTATTAGAATAAAAGAGCAGGTAAGAGCATGGAAAAACAAAACTTCGGATAAACATTCCACCAGGTGCACATAGGGTTGAAAAGCATAACGGGGTAGAGATTTTGAAATCAAAGTCGAAACTCTTGCGTAAGAAACAAGAACACACGCGCAAAAGTCTTTGGAGGAGAAAAGTCAGGGCTTCATTATTAAACAGAAAAGACGAGTGGCTCTGCATATGCATGACCTGACCCCATATATAAGGCTGATATTCTGGCGTAATGCAAAACATTAGTCTATAAACGACTGCCTCCACATAACAACAGAGGGTATCCATTTTTAAAAGGTGAGCATTTGGGATGAAGTGTGCTTGGCTGGATGTCAAAACTTCAATTAGGAGGTTTCTTTAGTAAGGTTTGATTAAATGGATCACATAATTGAAATAGACTGCCTATGCTCTGAAGAAGGCTATTCTGCCGAAACGTTAGCTTGTGCTTGTGTTGTACTGTGTCTTCAATAAAACACTCTTTACCAGCCTCGATTATTGATAAACGAGGTCACAGCCATGATGTTTTGCAAGCGGTAAATTTGAAGGATGGCCGATTTTGAAAGCTTTTAGAACAAAATCACATTAATATTGTTTCGTCGTTAAATTCGAAATTGTTTTCTGTTGCTCTCAAATGGTCCTTAATGCAAATTTGTTAAGTCTTAGAAAATCCAACTGTACCATATTGATAGTGGCACCAACAGGCAGTACAAAACTTGTAACTCTTCGATCAACTCCTAAGTTTTGCTCCAAACATTTGAAAGTCAATGGAAGTGTGGCAGAACTGAATAAGATTTTGTATAAACAACGTATATTGTGCCTTGAAAAAAAAAAGCCTCCATTCTCTCGGTGCATGTAAGATAAATGCTGGACAGAAATTATCACCTCGATGCGGTTCCAAGTGCCATACACAATGCTTGAATAAGACCACTCATGAATTTGTATGGATTTGATTGTGTAGTGAAGAAAAATAAGAATGGAAGAGAAATGAATGAGTGTATGGTTAATCCAAGGAGGACCTAGAATAGAACCTAGAATAAAGTCGACCAAATGCTTTCAAAGTTTAACGTATTCATCTATTTTCTTTCTTCAGTCATATAAGTAGAAAACGCGTTATCAAAGGAGAAGTTCTTTAAAAAAACTAGTTGGCTTGAAATAAAAACAAATTGGAAAGTGACAGTAATCCTTCCATATCTTTATAAATCGTTATTAATCTTTAATTTATAATTTACAATTTATAATCCTTATGAATGCAGCTGTACAGTTTGATCCATTACAATGAATTACATTACATTCTAGTATGTCACTCGTTCACAGACTCATTTTCGGATGATTGAGGTCATTTTAGGTATTGTTAATAATTTCATTCGATGTCGAGTACAATATATCCGTTTGTCGGAACAGTAATAAAAGCAACGAATCTAACAATTTTTCCAGTAGAACAGATGTAGAATGATTAGCACAAATCGAGAAAATGAATTTGTCGGTAAATAATTCAAAATTGCCTCTGGTCATATAGTTAGAAAAAGTGTACCTTTCACACAATCTAGAGGGTTATCGCATCAGGAAGGTGGTGTTTTTCGTTCAGTACAGTAATTTAGGTGAAAATTAAGGTTCTAAAAATTGTTTTTCACTACCAATGAAGGTAGACGTCGTTCTTATCACTGGTCAGCATTCATCTAGAAAGCTATAAATAATATATTGTTCAACGTGTTTCATCGCAGCTTGGAGCCTCTATCTAGTATGTGTCTCAAGATAGCATTGAGGCCGGGGGCCAAAGATTTACAGGAATCCATACGAAAATGCTGAATGTCATATTATAATTTGCCCTTAAGACCTTCTCGAATACACGTCAATAGCGTATTGTGGCAGAGCTAAATGGGTATTAAGTCAGAGCTGAATGGGTATCTTGTTGGATCCTATAGCCAAGAAGAGGATCATCATGGGCAACCATAGCACGACAAGAAAACGAATGGAAGAGATTCAGCAATCCGAACAATGCAAAACGACAAGTTACTTAAGCATCCAGATCAATATTCCTAAGATTGATTTAATTATAAGCGAGAAAAAAAATCAATAAAAGAATAGAGGGAAACAATTATACCGTAATCATATACATGGCTAACATGCGTGCTGTCTCAGCCATATCATCGATTTCCAATATTTTGCCGGTGATCAAGCTCATAATTCCAATAGGTGAGTACCTGGAGAAAACCTGAGGTAGGAGAGCTTTCAAAAGATAACCAAAAATTTTTTAGTTTAAAAATATTTGAAAAAAAAAGTTAATAAGAACACATATATGTAAACCAAACGAGGATTATTGCCTTCATCTATCCCTCATGTAGGGTAACTCATACATTAGCACTAACAATGACATCGTGAATGTAATTGGATGCAAGTACAATATGCAATGACTAGAAATAAGCGAGACTGATCTGAATAATAACCACCGTAAAGCCTCCCAGATTATTTTGATACGAATTCACCGATCCTCACTTTTCCCCGAATGAGATGATTCGTTTAATTGGAAGCATGCCTTTAAACACCAGCGCCTCCAGCCACTGCGGTCTACGTGCATCCTAAGCCAAATTCTAATCGTGGGTTGTCACTCTTCTCGATTTCTTGAGGACGATAATTTCAAAAATCTATGCTGTTCATATGCACAAGCTCCTCACTAGACAAAAATCAATTTTCAGAAAGATAGTTACCAGCCAGGCAAATGGATGGCTTGGTCTCCATAGAGGTTATCGATTGAAAAAACTTTGGTTAATTTATGTCATATAGATTAAAATTGAAACTAACCAGATTACTACCATCATTAGCCTCATAATGATTTTATCCATTACAATAAAAAGCTGAATCATAACATCGGCTTCGGCTCCTAGCTGTGATAGTGAAATTCCTATGGCAATGCTGAACACAATAACTCCTGCAATAGTACTGATGACTTTTCCAAAAAAAAATATTAAAGCTTAATCATAGGCTTAAGCTTAATTATAATTACATGTTAATTGATTTCTATTAAGAGTTACGTTTATCAAATTGCAGACACGAGGTATTCCAAGGTGTGGGAATAGATGCTGCACAGGGAATGATTCATTTACTTAGAGCAGAACATCATACCGTTAACTACTTTCGCGTTTCTACCTCACAATGTAGGAAACCATTTAAGGATAAACCTAAGTGGCAATTCATGTGATGCATCAAAGGAAATTTTCATTGTCTTCAAAATATCATTAAAATAACTGTAAAGGTTCAACTAGTCAAGTAAGGGGAAAGGAGGAAAATACGAACAGTTGAAAATTGAAGTCAGATAATGAAGAAACAATTTGGAGTAAATCAAGTTAATATTAATGGCTTTCTAATTGGAGGAGCGACAGAATATGCGGTTTTTAAAGTATGTTTCCAACTAAATGTGTGCTCTTAAATACACACAATTTGCAGTCGGATCTCAAAGCTCTAGCATTTAATATGAAGCTTTTTCCATTAAGCAATCGTTAACGATGGGAGGACGTCGTGATCTTAAAGCTATAATTATATGAGGAACGTATTTGGTCAAAACTACTCGAGTACATCGTACTACTCGACTCACTGCTATTTCTATATTCAAATTCGAATCAATTGGAAAAAATAATAGATGATTCAAATCAGTTTCATTCAAATCAAGATCACCAACATTAATCGTTTTCGGTGATCTACCTTTGAGATGAAATAGGTATGGAAATATTGGTATCATCACGTATCATTATGAAACCTCCAACATGTTTTCTTTAACTAGTTAGCGATACATATAACATTCACTTGACTCCGGTATCGACAACGCGCCGATGGTCCAATTTGATTGAAAAGTGAAGCAAAAAGAGAATCCCATAGATGTTCATCAAATTTTATTTTGTTTTTTCTTCATTTTTTTTCTAATTTAATCTCATGTGACCTCTACGAGAACGTGCGATTCAATGAGGGATGCTCTAGTGAAACTCAATTCGCGTTCCGAGGAAGATGACATATTGTCAAGCTTGCTCCATAAAAAGACTGAAAACAATCCCAAATTGTTTCATCTACAAGTTAGTAATGTGATGATATATCAATCAGTTGGACCATAAGGAAATATAATAACAGTTGTGCGAAGAAAGCTAAAGAATGAAGCTCGAGTCGATGTTAGTAACCACATACAAAAAGCAAACGTGTTTCTGTTTGACGTTGCAAATTAGTATACAAGGAATGGGACCATTTCATTTGCTTAGGATTCAAAATAAACTATACCATGAAGAACATCACCATGAGTGAATGTTTCGTAAAGTAAAGAACGAATATAAGCGGCTATACATTGACTCAAAAATATTTGCAAATAAGCGTTCTTTAAAGAATATAGATATGCCATACTAATAAAACATGCTTTTTATTAAAGAATAAATCAAACCAATGCAATGGTTAACAAGCTAACGAACTGAGTATACCCTTATGCTTAATTTCACTTGCAGTTAGAACTAGTGTCGATAGTAGCTTCTAGCTAAATTGTGATCTTAAAAATATATTTATCTTTCAAGATATCACAAAACACCTAGGATTTACAAATTTGAAACGATGAAACCAACTAACCGAGAACGTTAATGCCATTTGCATATTCTAGTGCATATTTAAACGTGGTCGCGTTTTTGACTACGTCTGAGTGAATGCTGTGATTTCGTTGAAGAATAGTTGGTCTGGCAGAGACGTATTTCGTACGAACTTGTTGAAATGTAGCAGTAACAATATTCTCCGGGAACATATTCCTAAATAATATAATGTTGTGATAAAATTATCAAAATTTGTTCACTATTTACAACATTGCAACTGTTCTTTGATTTTAAAGGAAATGCTCATGATAGAAGCTAACGTAGTATTTCACTTAGTTTTGTGATTTTGTCGGCAATGAAATAAGCTGAGCTGACTGAATCTCTTAAACTTCATAAATTGATTGGAATTACTATAAAAGAAAACGAAGTATAAAAGTAAATGAGGTTGCGTTAGCAGTTAAAAGTAAATGAGGTTGCGTTAGCAGTTAAAAGTCAACTTTGCAGGAAAATTCACATTATTGGTTAAAATAAGCATATAGAAAAATTGTATGAAGTACGATAGTAAACGAAATAGTTTTGGTGCTAAAAATATGATGAGCATAAAACAGATGATATTGAGGAAAAAAATCGGAAGAGACTCACTGAAAAAGAAAACCTTAGTAAAATGTTGATATTTTCCAAACAAATGAAAAAAAACAAAAGAAGGATTGATTTAAGTAGGGGTTTTTGAATATAGGTTTTTTTATCACTGGAAAGTATGATGAAGCTTTAAACTCGATAGAACCGAATCATGGATAGAAATGTCAGCCTTCAATGTCAACAACGTACCTTACTAAATCTAACAAAGTGTCTAAGGTGCTAACATTTCTTCCTTCTGTGCCTTCTGCGATATCTTTCTTAATATCTGGATCACCAGGATGGATAGATAACACCAAAATAATTCCAGTCTAATAATAAGCACATCTCAGCTTTACGTCTAATTGACAGAATTAGAAAAATTGTAAAAAGAATACTGTGCACAATGAGGATTTCCTATCAGACTCTTGCCTTTTTCTATGTCGTTATTTTATAGCATCACTTAATCAATCTGGAAGTTTGCAAACGCAATATGTTTTTTTTAAACAAATATTTCGTATTTGACGTCTCAATTAAGTAATAAATAAAACACGAATCTCTTCAGGAAAAAAAAAGCGAACATCAAGGGATCACCCTCATTAGGGAGTATTGATAGCATGGGCGTCTAACGCTATTGTCTAACGTCTAACGTCTATTTATCCGTCTAAAAAAAAACATAAAGGTTGGTTAGAAACATGTTTGAAATGGACGACTGATCTAAATATAATCTGCGACGATCACAATAATCTTTTAGGTGCAGTGGTGGGAGTACTATAGTGATATGCAGAACCGAATCATGTTCGTGACCGCCCTCCGTTCTACCGAGCCAAAATCTTCCTAGGTTGGTTGATTGATAAGTTCATTACGATAGCGCTGACTAGGTGAAGATGGTCTATTCAGTTCACCGAATAAACAAGGTTTACATTTGACCACTTCCACGGTATCACGTTTAAAACGAATGCGCAAGCGCATCCCGTAGATTCATAGTTTTTTGCAATAAAACAGCATGCTGCCTAAATAGTTTGAAGCCTCGAACGTAGCTGTGAGCTTATTTTAGAATTCACGATATGGGAACCTGGCCAAGACTTCACCTATAAAATTCGCCACCGCTTCAATGAAATAAACTCACGAAGACACGCATCTATATGATTCATAAAGGATGGGTAACGGTTTTTGGTGAAGATCGTGAGAATGTCTGAGCATGACTATCTAAGGAATACAGGCAACTGAAGCTGCACTACTAAAACTTCGTCACCTCAGTGTCAGTAAATGTGCAGAGGACTACCGCCATGAAAAGTAGTTGGGCGAGAAAAAAAAATGAAAATTTTCCGGCGTCGCAGTACGCGTGAAGACGGCCCATTCAGTATAATAAAATAATGCACTTACGATTACAGCGATGAATGTCGTAGCAATATAGTAAATGAATGCCAACGATCCCATATCGTCCGCATTGCTTAGCTTCCAACTGTGAAAGACCTAGAAACTTGTTGGATATTCAAATAAGTAAAAAACTTATAAAATATAAACACTATGCTTTTTCACACCGCTGCACTTGAATTTTTTGCGGCAGTAGTAATTTCCGAGAAGATATTCAGAAAAGAAAACGAGGAAACGCTACGTCGACGTCAAAAAAGAACTAAGGCTAAAAAAACACGAGCTCTTATTACTTAAGTAAGAATAATAGTTGCGATTCGTATTAAATTGCGATTCGTATTAAATTTTCATTTTTTCTTGATGCTCACCTGAAATTAGTGAGGTAATGATGAGAGGAAGAATCATCATTTTCAACACTCTCATTAGCAGTTCACCGGGAAAGCTAACCAACATAATCGTCTGAATTGTATGCACGTAACGATATTTAAAGTTTATGGAAATATTTCTCGAAAAGACTTGAATCCTCAGGCGTAACCCAAATAAGTGAAACGTTGGGACTTCAGCAGTACAACCAGTGAGTAGCACCAGGATTATAAGTTCTGGCTCAAGTCCAGCTAAAGTTACAAGTTTTTCTCTTTACCGCGAAAGAGCCCTTGATATGGTAACGATGGGTAGGTCAAAAACGGAGAGGCTGCTGAAATTTCAATGCTTGAGTAGGATACTGGAAAAGAAGAGAAGGAGCGGCTATCATAGGTTATCATATGGAACAAGAATCATCAAATTTTTTTTCAAAAATCAAAAAAACAAATTTGAAAGCCCTTATCAATACGATGGAGGCGGGATTCACTGATTTTCCATCTTTTCACGCAAGTCCTAGGAAGGATTTACGATGCTTAACGAATTTCTGGTGCGACAAGGACCCATTGGGATAAGCTCGCGTGATATGGGTGGAAAAATCGAAGCTTTACTGGTGCCCGCTCAACCCTGTCACCAAACAGCGAACACGAATTAAGGTGATTAAAGGGATTTCATTGAAATATGTAATTGTAAGCACCTTACCCACTAATCTGTGATCTATGATACGTTCATAAGAGTTGTCTCCTAGTTTATCACATCACTGTTTCTTGAACCGTCAATGTTTCTCGTTTACTTATTTGTAAAAGTACTCCAAAGTATCCAAACTTACTTGAGGTGTAGGGTTTGAAGGACGCATGACGAATCCAAGAAAACACCAGCGATTACGGAAAAAATTGTTAACACGAGTAATAGATTTTCTCGTATCCATTCTCCCACCTGAAAACATTTACAAATCTAATAATTTCTAAGTGATTTCAAATTTTTCGGAAGTGATCTATCATCATAAAGCATAAGATAAGCTATATAATTGGTAAATCCCCTGCGGCGACATGCACTTATGCTTTCGTGTTTGGCGTGATATCGTAAAAGTAATTGAATGCAAGCCGTGTCTATACAGTGACTTGAGCACTTCACCAAGACCGTGCTGCTTCTATCCAGATTTTTTTGTTATTAATCCCGGCCTTGATGAGCCTTGGAGAGGCCGCAAACAGATTCGGGCCTTTGTGGCATTCGGGTACCTCCACTATTGCGCCATTGCGTAGGGTTGTTACTTCATGTGAAACAAAAATGCTAAAACTTTAGACAATTGTTCTTCATAATTCAACCTATTTTCGTTGCTGTTGCCGATCTTAGGTGATCGCTTGAATACATGAGTAATCATCTTCTTTACCTCACTGGTAGTTGTGGTAGATTCAGTGTACTTGCTTTTATCCACCATAGCTGACCCGTTTCACTAGACAGCTTCGATATACTGAAGGAAAAGAATGAAACGTAAAGAGTGAAATATGGAAATCAAGTGATATCAACGATATTGAAAAAATATCGTAATCAAATCATTAACTGATACGTATAGACAATTGTTAGTAAATGAAGATATCGAAATGAGGACTTAAC